>MU195735.1:0-13478 GCA_016904865.1 Pissodes strobi | reverse complement strand
GTAAATTTTTTTGTCAAAAGTATCCAGAAGATTGCCTTCCGGGACGCCCCTGAACTTAATAATAATTAATCGTAATTAATCTAATTAGGGCTAAATTAGCCCCTTATTACAGTAAATACCACTGTCAAATTTTTACAAAATCGATAAAAATTAATTAAGATTTTTACAAAAAAAAATATTTTCTTTTAAGTTTCACACCCTGCATCTTGCGAAATGCATTTCCGGACCTATGTGCATATAAACTTTTTGTTTTAAAATCACTAAAAGAGTTACCTCCCGAAATTTGGCCACGTACTTAATTCAAAACACCCTGTATATTCCGGCAATTTATTTGGGGATATTTTCATAGAATAAAAGAATCTGCACACAGGAACTACAATTTGAACTGAGCCATAAAATGGACCTGAATACTGTGCCCAAAACCATTACGATTGAGTAAATGCTAACAAGTATAAAATAATTTATCATTAAATTATTTTTTTTATTTTCCAAAACATTTATTTAGGTTTAGGTTTCCCATGATGATCTGCAGTATTTTCTCCATTCCAATATAATATAAACATTTAATTATATTTTGGACACTTATCTACTAGTCTAAAATGTCCATCTTTCAACTTAAAAAAAATCTGTCAGTCTCTCTGTGGGTATGTTAGTCCTAGGGAATTAAAATGTGAAATATTGCTTTATTAGAATTTTAGAGGTAGGCGAGGAATCAAATATTGTTGACAAATATCAGTAAATGAGATAAAAACCGCAAATTTCTCAAATCAAAAGCAATATTTAAAAATGTAAAACATGTATTTCAAATACAAATAATGTCGTGTGGGATGTGAGCATCTTTTAAAACCCCGAAATATAGTAAAATACCGCTTAAAACTCACCAAATCGAAAATATACAATCCAAAACTCAGCACTGCCAAAACATCCCGAGCGTCGCGAATCTCAAGTTTTCGATATCACCGGCACCAGGAGTCGTTGCCGCAACCCACGTTGCGTCGCGGTACCGGCGAGCCATCGCCGAAGAGGTAAGTGGTGCGGTACGGCTCGATGGTACCATCCGATCAGAAGTATAAAAGACAACGGGGGCACCTTTTCGGTATTCAGTTCTCTAAGAACTAGCAAGCACCCCCTTGTATGAGTACCACGATGAAGCCATTGGTGAGTGGTACTTAGTGTTTTAAGTGTGATTATTGGACTATTATTTTTCAGTGCGACTCCAAGTGTTTTTTTAGTGGTTCAAGCAAAGAGTGGTTCGCTTTTGGGTCATATTTAATATTAATTTTTTTACGGCAATAATTATAATTTTTTTTGTAATTTTAAAAGGATCATTTCTAAAACGAATCTAAGTTAAACATCATTACTTACCTCTGGTATTAATTTTTTTTAAATTAACATCATTGTGTGTGTATCAATATTAATATTTTTGTTTTTCAAACGAATTTTTATTAGAATAATTTTTTTATTCCTGAAAATTATCTATTAAGGTTTTTTAATTGATTTTCTATTTATTTATTGTTTAATAATTTTACCTAAAAGATAAATAATTAAGAATATAAAGGGGACACCAAGGATTTGTTTGTTTTTATAAAGTAATTTTATTTGTGTTTAAGATCCATCTTTCTTCAAGTATTTTTTTTTATTGGGTTGAATTTCTTTATTCTTATACTCTCTTTACAAAACAATTCGATTTTGTTTTAAATTTTCTTATAATATATAATATTGTTACAAGGTTTTGATTGACTAGTGTAAACTGATCATGTATAAATTTAAATTCACGAATATTTAGAAGCATTTAACTAGAGTTCTAAATTTGATAATGTTACATTTTTTTGTAGCCAATTATGTCACATACAAGGAGCATACAAATAGTGTCATTCTCAAGGAGAAATTAGTACTTTAAATAAAATTAATAATAAATTAGAATGCATTAACGAAACTAATGAAATCTACTGCTATTTATCAAAACAAAAACTATTTTTAGAATTTATGCATAACATAACAGGTATTTGCTTATTGTTGCAAAATAGTGATCTATTTTTAATTGGGATTTTGGTAAAACAAGATTTAAATATGATAAAGATAATTATGCTCAATGTCACTTGCCCATTATGGGCATCATATGAGGTTATTTAGGTACAATGTAAAATCTTGACAAATTCTTATAAATATATATTAAACTTTGATCATCACTTTTCAAAACGTTCCGAGGATGACATTGAATAAATGATCAATTAAAAATGTTTTGCGGTTTTACAAAAGCAGTCGCAGTGTTTTTTTTTACAAATTTATTCTGGTTCATTTACTGCGATCAATAGACCCAAACCAATGTCTAGGTCATTATTTTCTTATATAATTTCAATCTTTATTGCTTCGTAAAACATTGTCACAATTTCATAACAATCAATTAACTGATTTTAAAAAACAGGAAAAGAAGCTATTTTTATTAATACAAGGAATTTCCATGCATTAATAACATAGAAATGATTATTATTTTTGTTCTATTTGTAGCAAATTCATGTTTGTCAGTAGGTTTTTAGCGATTTGGTGGTATATAGGGAGGGAAAAATCTGTTTGTACGTACTCGTATTATTGAATCTTATAAATTGATTGTGAAATTAATCAATATGACTTGCGGCCTTAATTTTAACTTGAAAAATTACGGCCTAACTCCAAATTTTTGTTGGAGTTTTTAAAATTCTCAGAAAAATCTTAGTGCATAAAATTCCCGCCATTTTTCCATTCTGCTTTTTAAAACGATCTACAGTAAAACCACCCTTTAAGAGGGAACATTAAAGCAATGTTATGTCAATATTCTAAAGCTTTATTTATTAATAATTGTAATTACATAACAGTTGTAACATCAACTTACTAAAGAAAGAAATTTAAATTAAATTTAACGAAATACGCACTATATATAATGTTATACGTAAATATAAATAACCATCTTCTTTATTATGTATGTACATACATATAATGATATTTAAAAATTTATTAATTTATGCATATACAGGGTGGTTCGAATTCAAGTCTATATATGGGGACTCGAGAACCGTAAGAGATACAGTGTCAGTCAAATTGGGGCATAGTTCGCATTTAGGTCTCGTTTAGAATGTTTTAAAATTCCGAGTATTTCCGCAGGTATTCCAAAAACCGAAAATTTGAAAAATCGTATTATTTTTTCCTGGGCATATTTGAAAACAAATTTCAATATGAATTGCACTTTTGCATTGTCACTTTTTTCGTCTTCAAGGGGTCATCATCAACTTTATTTTTTTAAATACGAACTTTAATTTTTTTATCGTTTTTCAGATGATATTGGCGTTATTAATATGGATATTTATTTGATATTTTTTGAATTCTTTTTTATTATTTTTTTCTTTTTTTAATTATTTGTTTTGCTTTTGCGTAATTTTGAATAGTTTAAGCTAATTAAATGTAACTAAAATTAGTATTTAAAAAAAAAGTTGATGAGTGGTTTGGAATCCGACGTTTTGTCTTCAAGAGGTCAACTGTTTTTTTAAATACGAACTTTAATTAAATTTATTTAACCTAAATAATTCAAAATTACGCCAAAGCAAAATAAATAATTAAAGGAAAGAATAAAAAAAATAGAAAATAAATTAAAATACATAGGTATTCATATTAATGGCGCCAATATCATCTGAAAAACGATAAGAAAAATTAAAGTTCGTATTTATGGAAAGAAAGTTGATGATGAACCCTTGAAGATGAAACGTCGGATTCGAAACTCAATACTACCATTGGATAGAGTGGAAAAATGACAATGCAAAAGTGCAATTATTCAATTTGAAATACGTTTTTAAATAAGCCCAGGAAAAAAGTAAAATGATTTTTCGGAATTTCGTTTTTTTCCGTATATCTCCGGAAATACTCGGAATTTAGAACTTTCTAAACGGCATATTGTTAGGCACATAAATGCGCAATTTTGCCCTAATTTGACCAACACTATATCTCTTACGGGTTTCGAGATCCCCATACATAGACTCGAATTCGAGCCACCCTGTACATGTAAAATTACATATAAGATTTTTGCTATTTAAAATAGTCCAAAATCAATGATTGCCTCATATATTTTAGTTTATTTTTATAAAATTCATACTCACATTTTAATAATAGCCTAGATGCCTTTTTCACCATGTCAGAATTGTTCACATTGGCAAAAAAAAACGTTTCCGAATCTTCAAACTTGCACAGGCTTCCGGTCCGACACTGGAATAATTTCAGGTTCCTCCTCCTTAGCTTCAGAATCGGAAGAAGATGGACCCACTTGTCGTACCTCTTCAATTCAGTGGATGTTGGTCAAGTCTTCAGTATCGGTTACCATACCGTAACCAATTAGCGCAAATTGTTTCAAAACTACAAAAGTATCGTTTAAGGTAGGAAACAGTTGGGCGAGCGGAATATTATCTTCTTCTTCGAAGCATATAAATTCGGCTTTAGAAAAGCACTTCTGTATTGTCATCAGGAACAAAGTTTGCCAGACCACGGCTCCCAAATCCATATTAAGGCGTTAGTTAAGGAAATGTTTTTTTTTATTTGATTTAGAAGACAACCACTATCAACATATGTTACAAATTTAAATCTATTATTAAAATAACTTCTATAGGGCATCTTAATGTTCTGGTCCAAAGGTTGGCAATGTGAAGTGATGTTTGACATTATTCAGCGCAATTTTGGGATGTGATGATGCAATATCTAGAAACAGTATCACTTTCCTATTCTGACTCTTCATCTTAGCATCAAATTCCTAAAGCCATCTTGTAATGATGTATCCTGTCAGTCATCCACACTTTTTCATTGGATATCTATCCATTGAAGAGGTAAATTATTGATTCTTTAAATAATCGAGGTTTTTGCTTTTACCTGTGATAAGTGGTTTTTCCTTTTCACTGTCCATATTCGCACAAATGGAGTTTTCCAGTTTTTCTTCCAGAACACTTATCACTTTTCAGGCATATGTTTTTGTTGGCTGGCAATGTTCAATAATAGAGACCCGTCTTGTCTGCATTATATACATTCTTTAGGGCCAATAACTTCTCCTTGAAATTGTCACATTTGCTCATATTCTTATATAATAACCTTACTCTAGTACTTTTTCTTGTTTGACTTGTTTGTTGTGAGTCTTGTTGTTTTGGAACATGAGGATTAAGAAAATCGTTAATAATAACGAATTGCTGCTGAAGCAATGAATGCTGCAGTTGTACTTTTGTGTACTGAGTTGGTGCTACTACAGAAGTTTGATTAAATATTTGATAAAAAAAAAATAGGACGTGTTCTAATCCTTCAAACAAATTTTAGAATACACATAAATGCAGAATGGAAACTCGGCAGTAATCGCTAAAGAAAATTGAATGTGGCGTCATCTATAGCGGAAATATTGAATTAATAATTATAATTAATAATTTCATGGGGAAGATATTTGAAACTGGTTATGTTTATGATCTTATAAGAATCAGAGCTGCGAGACTGTTTTCCAAGTTCTTCCCAGTTCTAAAAAATCCCGTCTTTTTTTCGATTTTCAGTTTTTTTCTAGACTAATCGACATCCTGCTATAAGTGCTGGAAATATCGATTCGCAGACAACAATGTTAAAATTATTACGGCTGGTCTGGGGCGCGCTAGGAGGAAATGATCTTAAAAAGGGGCCATGAATGAAATATTAGGAATATCTTTACACAGGACAAATTTATTTCAGATTTCCAAAAACTAATGACAAAATATAATTTCAAATATATAACAATATCAAGAAGGCTCTGTACTGGGTGGCCCAAAATTAAATTGGCCATAATTACTTTTTTAATGGAAGACTTTATATATTATTGGATTCATCAATAATGCTCTAAATTTCGGAAATGACCATAGGCCTAAATTTATCTGTTTTAAGATTATGGATGGTTGAAAACTAATTATTTATTAGATAGAAATCAGAAAATCTCTTCAGGTCGGACCCTGAGGTCATAAAATATGATCCTGAAAACCGCTTTGCTTTAACTTAAACCGTTTGTAGTATTTCTGGAATTATAATTGTTAGACATTAATGTTTATAAAATATATAATATAGATCTCGAATTTTGGATATAATTTGAAAAATCAATATTAAATAATTGACTGAATTTAAATGGCAAATAACTCTTACTCATACTTTGTATCGAATCGGGCCACCCGGTATATTGAAAAATAAATTTAAAATATATTCTTTAAAAGGGCATTCCAGTTATTCAACGGGTCTTCGGGGACTAATGGATTTTCCTGAAATTTTAATATGTTATTTAAGTTATAAAAGTATTTTTTTCATTGCACCAAACTTGTCAGTATCTGCAATCTAGAAATGGTTAGGCCCCAGTGGACCCCCTGTACGTCCTCTCTAAGTCAAACAATCCGTCTAGGCCATCGCCCAGCCTAGTGTTGTAAAAAAGGCGGCTATGTTGCCCGATGAGGCTGTTTCGAGATAAGCCATGGTTGGCCATCTCCCAAAATGAATTCACTTAGTTCCGAAACAGCGTCACAATCACAGAGCAGCTGCTCTACTGTTTCGTCCTCCTGTTTACAGCCTCTGAATAGAGGTGTCTCACATAGTTTCATTGTGTAGAGATGTTTCCTTAGCTGGCAGTGTCCAGTCAGAATTCCCGCCATGAGTCGTAGGTAGCCAGGTATGCGTTTGCTGCAGATTCATTAGGGTAGCTTAGTAGCTCCCTGGCCAGTCGATAGTTAGTTGTTTCGTTCCATCTTGCCCTAGAGTCTTCATGGGTGATCTTTGTTTTATCAGATCAACGAAGCGGTAGGTAGGTTTGAAGGGCCGGTTCCCATAATGTTTGAACCGGCTGCCTTTCTAGCCAATTTAATTTGTTGCCTTTGCGGCTATAGATATAGCAGCAAGTTCAGACTAAACTATGCTTGCGTGTCCCTCCATAGACCATTTGAGTTCAGTTTCCAGGCTTCAGGAGTAAATTTCACAGCCTGCTCCTTCCTGGATTTTTGAACCGTCCACGAAAATGTTAATCGCACCTTTGGTCTTAGCGTCATTTGATTTTATCTGTTCATCATATAGTTTGTTGAAGACAAACTTGGAAGATCTGCTGTCTGCGCTGGCCTGCAGTAGTGGCAGTCTTCCGACTGCCCCTTCCCACAGGTGGCATCTAGTCTCTCCAAGTTCTATGCTGGGTTACACACCAACGACTCTGAGCCTCAGCAAAGTAGTCAGAGCCACCTCCTTTAGATAAATATCTAGGAGCGACAAGCACAACATTACTTCCATGGCTCTGGTTGGGGTTATAGTTAGGCAAACTACGGCTCTATAGGCAATCATGGGTCTTATTATAGCAATATAGATCCACATTACGACCCTGAGTTTTTCCCACGGTCCTGCGGCACTGTTCATAAGAAATGTATGCCTTCTTTAGTCTTCGTTCTAAATGAAGATTCCAGGTTAATTTAGCATCGAAGGTGACCCCCAAGGTATTTTACCCCAGACGCAAAAAATTAGTTGTGTATTTTTACTGGTGAAGGGCACCATCTACGTCTTAGTATAATGTATAAGCTATATTTGTTAAGCCGATCTATGTACAAATATCTCGTTTCGTAGATGAAGAGTTGTAAATAATTGACATTCGAATAGTTGTACATAATATTTAATTATAGTCTAGGAAAAAACAGTCCTCTTTTTTGAAATTTTGCCACTTTTTATTGGATTTTATCATAAGTTTCTCGTCCTTAAGATCATAATCGCAAAAGCATTGGGAATCCGTAACGAATGGATCACTTGATAAAAGAACCTTATAGAAAGCTATTCATTTGTAGAAAAAAAAACAATAATTTTTATTGGCAGCTTTGCTTCGCTTGCAATTTATTTTTCTGGTGATCCATGAGAAACCCTATAACTTTTGTATTTATAGTTTTTAAACATTTATTAAATTAAGCGCTGTGATGCAAAATACATAGAAAAATCCGGTACTTCTTTTATGCGTCACAAATTCCACCATATAGATATTCTCGAATGAATATATTAATAATTAGTTACCTTAAAGCACAGTACTTAGATGAAAATGAATAATTTTAATAAAAAAAAAGTTATTCATATTATCTTACCTATTTTGGTGGTCTGTAACAAGAATTACAAAACGCTTTTGGTATTATAACCTTTAGGAGGAGAAATGTATGATAAAAGCCAATACAATTGTCACAAATATAAAGAAGAGGAGTATTTTTTCTGGAACACCCTGTGCAGTTAAATATTGTGTATAATTACTCGAACGTGAATTATCAATCTATTTACATACAAAACGAGGCAAGTATATAAATCG
Source organism: Pissodes strobi (assembly GCA_016904865.1). Lineage (NCBI taxonomy): Eukaryota > Metazoa > Arthropoda > Insecta > Coleoptera > Curculionidae > Pissodes > Pissodes strobi. The sequence continues at coordinate 5,158 of MU195735.1, read as the reverse complement.
GCTTGATAAAATAGTTTAAACCTAATATTCTGGCACACCCTGTATACCTACAAATTTGACACATTGGTAAAAAATACTTCAATTTTTAAGTTAAAAACATATTGAAATTTCAAGAAAATCCATTCGTCCTCCAAAACCAATTAAAGCTGTGTGATGTCCTTTGTGAAGTAAGAACTGCCATCTTTTTCAAACGACCTTTTCCTAAATATTCTAAGTAATTAAACGAGAGTCGTCATAATAATATTAAAATAATTGCACAAGTGCTTATTAAAAGACGATTATGCAAAACCAAAGCAGGACACGAAAGAAATTAATTCGTATAATTAAAAAACGCAATCGCAGTAGCATAACTAGTTTGCGATATCATTCGTACTCTATTAAAACGGTAATGTACTCGTTGCATAATCACGAGTGATAGGTACTTATTAATTAAAATAATATAATTCAATAGAAGTAGTGCAGGCATAATGAAATAACAAGCGAAAGGAAGAAGAATGTGGTAGAAATAAAGAATTATTATTTTTGGGTCTCCGTTACGGATTCTAAAGCGAGCGTTACGAATTGGATCACAAAGATGATTTTTATTTATTTTTTTTTTAATTGAGGCAATCAAATTTCAGAGTACGCGAAACCATTGAAGTCAAATTTCAAATCGGGAAGCAGTTTTTTTTAGACGATCCTGTGTTTGTTCATTTAATTCTACGGTACTATTAACGTTTACACTAATCTGCCACGTACCTACTATAAAAACACTACGCTGAAAAACTGACCTTAATCAATGCGTGCTTACAAACAAACATTATTTTTAGCTCCTAATTAGCAACAATGAAGAGATGATAAAACATTTAATGCTTCAGTTAAACAATAATGTGCTAATTCCTCTTGAAATCCGCGATTGTTGTTAAAACAATGAGAATTGATCCTTGTAAGAAGATTATACATAATGACTTTTGCAACTTTTGCTTATTTGGATATGTTACGTCTAATTCGGGTTATGTATGTATATATAGATGAGGCGGTTAAGATTGAAAAAAAGTATCAATTAAATGGAAAATGGCAGGTACTATACATTTATTTGATTTTAACTGTATTGTGTACCAATTTGAAACCATGTTTATTTTCTACACTAAAAAAGATGATAAAAAAAAACAAGAAATCACATTTCTACAAAAACGTTGGGGAATATAAATGAGGTATTTTGCAGACCACCCTCACTACCCCATTTATGACATCACTCTGAAAAGTTTGTCAAAAATTATTTGCAGCGATACCAAAATTAATGAGATTTAAATACGACACGTTTGCAAAATTTGGGGAAAATATTTTTGCAAAATTTGGCAGAAAATCTTAGAAGATAGGCGTAAATGATGAAAAAGGATACCAATCCTAAATTAAAACATAAATGGTGCTAAAATACTCACGCAAATATTTGTCTTTTGCCCTCTGTTTTAACTATTTTATTAAATGCTCAAAATTATTTCAATTTTATTCTAAACAGAAATAGGCGACAAACATCAATTATCTAGAGAAGTCGGCTGAGTGAATTAATGTAACCTCATAAAAAGAAGTCTACAAGAGTAAGAACCGGTGATATTGGCGGCCACTCAATTGTACCTCTTCTACCAATCCACTTGTATAACCACTCTCTTGCCACAGCAGCATAGTATGGGCAGAGTACAATTAATACCGAGTAGATTCACTCAGCAAAAATCGTTTCATGTTTTTGGATCAAACGCAAAAGCCGCAGCACGGTAAAAAATTAGTTTTTACACTACCTGCGGCTTCGAGCAGTCTGTGAGGGGAGATTCAAAAAGTATTAGCTGATGCAAAATTATTTCCTCCGTTATTATTTGATACACGATATTTCAAAGGGCGATTAAGGTAATTTTTAATACGTGATTCAAATGATTAAAACTATGTAATAAAGTTATACAAAATAGTAACGTATACTAAATTCAAAAACATTATAAATAAAGGTAGTACATATTAAAATAATTTATTTGACAGTTTGTAACTTGATTCATCTATTAAAACATGTATAAAGCAGAAGGTTCAAAGTACCTGACAAATATTGTGGAAATTTAAATATAAAAAGGACATATTAAGCTAGTAAAGTAAATTTATAGCTTCTTAAAGGTCTTAACACTTTATTACTCGCGCTACGAGTATTTTTCTCACATTTACTGCGAAATGGTCAGTTCACTACTCTAGCTGACTTATTTGGCGTACGCTTTAACATGGCCAATTAACCGGGTGCATTTCTCAAGTGATTGGTGACATTTGTGAGAATTTCTCTCATCGCGCTACGTCTGCCATAATACTTTTAACATTGAAAATGTTTCTGTTTTGCTGTTATGGGGCATCAAATTGCGAAAAAGTGCATGCTACATTTGGCACACGTGATGTCATATGCGTGATGAACTACTAACCCAAACCAACCAAAAGTAATCAAAAGCACCAAAAAGAACTAAATGTATCGGAACAGATTAAAAAAATTAAAGTAAGACTAACTCAAATTATTCGAACTTTTGCAGCTAACCAAAACTAACCAAATACATTAAAATTGCTTATAACGTATCGGATCCGGTTCAAATTACTAAAATAAATTGGAACTAACTGAAACTAACCGAAAGTCGATTGAACAACTAACCAAAAGCACCAAAAAGGGCTAAACCGTATCGCGCAAATTAAAAATATTAAAGTAAGTTAAAATTAACTTAAATTAACCGAATTTTGGCGACTAACCAAAACTAACCGAAAACATTAAATTTGATTGTAATGTATCGGAGTCGGTTCAAGTGACCAAAATGAATTAACACTAACTAATTAATAAAATGCCTTTTTAACATTATAATATTTTTTAACATAATTATAAAAAAATTAAAAAAGGTGCGGATATGAAGACCTAAAAAATTACCCTCCACTTGTAGATAGGAAAATCTATTAATATATAACTAGCCATGACGTTGCGGTAAATAATAATTCTAACCTGTTCTGAATTGTTTTAGCCCGTTCTTTCGCTTTTGGCTACTTTTAGGTAGTTTTGTTTAGCCGTTTAATTAACTTTCGGTTGGTCTCAGTTAGATCCTATTTATTTTAGTCATTTGAACCGACTCCGATACGTTATAATCAAATTTTGTGTTTTTCGTTACTTTTGGTTAGTCGCCAAAGTTCTGCTCGTTTTGGTTAGTTTTAACTTACTTTAATTTTTGTAACCTATTCCGATACGTTTTGGTGCTTTTGGTTACTTTTGATTAGATTTGGTTTGTCATTCAATCAGATTTCTGTTACGTTTTAGTTGGTTTTTATATATTTTAGAATTTGAACCGGTTCCAATACGTTACGAGTGTAATTAATTTTAATGTTTTTGGTTAATTTTAGTTAGTCGCCGAAATTCAGCTAATTTAAGTGACTTTCAACTTACTTTAATATTTTTAATCTATTTTGATTTATGTTTTCGCTTTTATGGTTACTTTTGGTTAGCTTTGTTGTTCAATCAACTTTCGGTTAATTTCAGTTAGTTTCAATTTATTATAGTCATTTGAACCGGTTCCAATACGTTATTATCAATTTTACTGTTTTTGGTTAGTCGCCAAAATTCGGTTAATTTTGGTTAATTTTATCTTACTCCAATATTTTTAATCTATTACGATACGTTTTAGCCGATTTCGCTGCTTTTAGTTTCTTTTGGCTAGTCATTCAATCAGCTTTCGGTTACTTTCAGTTAGCTCCAATTTATTTTACTCATTTGAAGCGGTTCCGATACATTATAACCAATTTAAATGTTTATGGTAAAATTATGTCAGTCGCCAAAATTAGGTTACATTGGGTTAGTTTTATCTAACTTTAATATTTCTAATCTGTTCCGATAGGTTTAACCTCTTAGTGATTTTGGTTACTTTGGCTAGTTTTGATAAGTCGTGCAATCTGCTGTTTGTTAATTACAGCTAGTTTCAATTTATATTAGTCATTTGAACTGATTCCGATACTTTATTTCCAATTTTAATGTTTTTGGTTAGTCGCCAAAATTTGGTTACTTTGGGTTAGCTTCAACTTACTTTAATATTTGTAATCTGTTCCGATACGTTTTAGCCCTTTTTGGTGCTTTTAGCTACTTTTGTTTAGTTTTTCAATCAACTTTCGATTACTTTCAGTTAGTTCCAATTTATTTTAGTCATTTAAATCGGTTCCGATATGTTATAATCAAATTTAATGATTTTGGTTAGTTTTAGTTAGTCGCTAAAATTCCGTTCGTTTTGGTTAGTTTTAACTTAATTTAATTTTTATAACCTATACCGGTACGTTTAAGCCTGTATTGGTTACTTTTGGCGAGTTTTGATTAGCCATTCAATCAACTTTCGGTGAGTTTCAGTTAGTTCTAATTTATTTTAGTCATTTTAATCGATTCCGATAACTTAAAAATTAAATTTAAGTTTAAGTAAATAAACTAACACGATCACACACGCGTATGATGTCATGTGTCAAATGTAGCATGCACTTTTTCACGATTTGAGGCCCTATACCTACTAGGATAATAGAAACATTTTCAATGTTAAAATATAAGAGCTGCTTTAAAAACACAAAAGGTCATGTGAAAAATTCGCAATTATTAAAACATAAACGGATTTTTGCTCACGCTAGTGGTGACGGGCATTTTATTTTTGCCGTACTTATTTTCTTTTCTCACTATTGTCTTTATCCATATTTAGGTAAATAACAAAATTTTAATAAAGACATATTTGTTAAACCGATTATACGTGTAATTGAAAAACTGCATATTATTCAAACATTATTATAAATATTAACTGATAGGGTCGTTGGAGCAATGAAAATCCGTCACCCACTTTTGTAGTACAATAATTATCCGGACAACAATATCTCGTCATAGTAGCGATCTTAATAATTATTTAATTCAACGCGACCCGACAGTACAGAATATCAAGGCGTTTGCACACTGACCGTAAATTCTCCCTCGTAGTGTAGCCACAACTGGCCGCGAACGAGATTGATCCGGATTCGCTTAGAAGGTAAAAACTGTCGGCGAAATTGGAAATTTGTCTCGAGTGAATCTACCGTATATACTTATTTATACCGTGCCCCAGGCAGATAGCATACCAGTACAACCGTCTATATGACCCAATAAAAACCATAAATTACG
>JAEQML010073684.1:0-14813 GCA_016904865.1 Pissodes strobi | reverse complement strand
CATATTCCGAACTTATATCTAAATCGGGTATGTAAGTCGTAACCAGGATAGAGGTAGTTCACTGTTGTTGTAGTAGAACATACTTGTGTTTCTGTAAGGGCTAATATGTGTGGTCTATTTGCTTGTAGATGTTGGTGTAATTTATGTTTGTATTTAGGCCTCTTATGTTGCAGAAATCTATTCTAAATCGGTTCGGTATCTTTGCTGTCTGTGAAATGCAGAATGATGGGCTCCCAGGGCCACCCAGCGCCCGGAGATCCGCATGGCCGGGGAGTTTACTTCCGGAATATTTTGATCCTGAAAGCACCATCATGTCCATATATTCCTACTGTGGAAATCGGGACCACCAGCGCGGAAGCGGAACGTGATTTGGGAAAACCACTTAGCGCTTCCCAATTCTGGTGGGGTGGTCTGTCACCGGACGATGCGAGTAGGCTTATGCATCTACTACCTAGCCACCAGCTACAGGGGCTCAATCAACAGAACCCAAAGCTAATCCAAAATTAGAAAAAAAAGGTAAATTAATAGAAATTTTGCTAGACCGTAGAGACATGGATTCGTATCGCATCGCGCGCAGTATTTTGGATCGGAATGTTATCGTTCGGCTTTGTCGAATCAATGTAATACCGGAACGCATTATTTGTAAACAATTCGTGTTCATATGAACCGGCCGGTGAGGAAAAAATTTAAGTAAACATTGCTTGCAGGAGATGTTAATAAATTATAATAATACCTATTTATAAGTTAGCATTTGCAGATGCGAATAACTTTGACTAAAATTGGCCTTCACATTTGCAGATGTGAAGGGCCTCAACAGCCTCCACCCCAGTAGGTATATTATGTTAGAGGCACACTAATTCAGTGGCGTAACTACCATAAGACAAGTAAACGCAATGCGTTGGGGCCCCCCAGGCTTTGGGACCCACTCATTCAGTGCCTAATGTTGAAGGTTTCTGTCAACTTAATCTAGGAACACCTTTCTGTCAAGCAAGGATTATTTTTAATTAAGTTCTGCATAATTTAATACCTAATGAAAAATTTGGTAACATCAGCGTCGCGACACTCGTCAGTCGCAGATCAGGATTAGTCCTGATTTGATTCGCAGTGAGCGCCAGTGTCTTTTGGTTTGACATTACGGAACTCCCGTTTTGTTGACATATTTTAACCTGTTGCCAAGAGCATTACCTTACCATTATCTTATAGTTTTAGTATTTGATACCCTAATTTTTCCTACGTTTTAAAAATGAGTGACCAGAAAAAAAATATATAAAAGCGCCCGCAATTAAAAGAAAACTAAAAAAAGAATTGGAATTAGAGAAAAATTGCGAAAATGTTTTATGTTCGACGAAATCGCAGTCTGAGCCAAATTTGAAACCATTTACGTCCAAACGCGATGACATTAGGGACAATAATTATATTTCTCAAGACGAAGATCACACAGAATATTTGATCGGTATAACACAACTTCAGGTGGCTAAGCCACAGGCATCAGCACAAGCGACTTAATTTTTCTGTGTGCTCAAATTAAAAAGTTCGATGAAGCTGAAATATCGTCAGACGCCGTAATATCAAGTAAAGACACAATACTCGAAAGTGATTTAGGTCATTTTGTTAATAAACCATTAAGATGTAAATGTGTAAAAAAAATTAAAAAATTCAGCATTCAAGTAAAATTAGGGACGAAATAAAAGAAGCTGGGCGTATAAAGAAAAGTATACTAGATTTTGAGTTGAGTTGGTGTTCTTATATATTAGGTTACATTATGTGTTATCAGAAGTGAATTTTATTTCCAAAACTTTACAAAAAGAAACAATTGCTTTGGTCGAAGCTAGTTCTGTTTTACTAAGAACCAAAAGCAATGTGGGAAAACTGCCGTCAACGCTATAATGAGGTTCTAAAAGAAGCACGAACAACTGCTTTGAAATGGTACATTCCAACTAATTTTAAGAGTAGGTGACAAGTTATTAAAGAAAGTATCTGATGAATAAACTTTAGATCATCGTTTTGATTCCAGGGAACATTTTGAAGTGAAAACTTCTTTAGGTGCGCTCTGTACTTGTTTTTTGTGGGGGTTGAATGAGACCGAGCCGTCACGTAACGCCGTCACATAACGTAACGTAAGGCTGCATGTCCCCGTATAGGTATAGAGCTGAAATTTTCAGGGGATGTAGCCGGGGTAACAAGAAGATCCTGGACGAAAACGGGACCCCGTACCTCACCCCGTTTGGCCAAGGGAGGGTGCCACATGGGGGGCCACCTTAGACCATACGGTGGGGACCGGGGCTCTAATCCTCTAATTTACGGGGGGATTGGGGGGGTATGTCTACGAGAAGGCTCGGATCGAAATTCTGACAAACGATGACCCCGCTTTTTGAAGTTTTCACTTCTATCGTGTGGTTTAAGCACACACAAAATTTTAATTTTTTTAAATTGGTGTTTTTTTATCAGCTATTGACATTATACAGTATCAGTTAACAACTAGATTTACAGAGTTAAATAAGATAAGTGGTATCTTTTTCTTTTGCAACCTAAAAATCTCATAAATGCAACAAAGTCTAAAATCCTTAAACGCTACAATCAACAAAAATATTCTCAAATTATATTGCAAAATTTCTCTTTTACAATTTATAAAAACAGAGTTAAATCAAGAAATGACTGCAAAAAAATGTTGATTTGAGCAAATTTATATTGACCTATTATTATTTTTTACCATGCCGATTATATTTGTGTCAGCTGAAGAATCTTTTAGTAAACTATTTAAGGAATCAAGTAGGGCATGCAAGTTCGATTTAAATATTTATCTTTAATTTCCGTCGAAAGTGAAGCTCCCAACAAGTGAGTTGTGACGGAAAGGAGGGCCTACTTTTGTATTTTGCGTTGGGGCCAAAATATTTTAGTTACGCCACTGCACACTATATCCCTACATTTGCCGATTTAAAGGATATATATACCGACAAAAATAAATCGGTATAGTGCTATGTATTTGCAGATACATAAACAAATAACCACCATACTATTGCAACCTTCTTACATAAGAAGACAACATGCAAGTTCTTGTCTATGGTTCATCATATCCCATTTTCCTTATGTTACAGAAATTACAGTATTTGCAGATACTGTAAATATGCTAAAAAATAATTGCATTTGCAGACGCAGTCTATAGCATAACGAGGGTTAAGCAGCACGCAAAAAGGTGAAGAGTTCGTTGTATTAGCAGATACAATCGATCGTACCCTGCACTGTCTGCAATTGCAGTTGCAGGTAGTGAATATATTCATGAAGCTATTTTTCTGTTCAAAAACAGAAATTACAGCATTTGCAGATGCTGGAAATATGCTAATAGATCGTTGCATATGCAGATGCAATCGATACCATAAGTAGCAAAACCAAGGAAAAAATATTCGACACATAAAAATTCTCGTTACATCCTGCGAGACAGAAGTAATTCGTTTTGTACTTTTTACTGCGTAATTACGGTCTTGCTCTTGTGACTTTTATTACAAAAATATTTATGATATTATTTGACTCTGAATCTTTGTCCATCTACGTTAGACATGACCCGTAACATCAAAATAATAATAATAATAAGTACAGTCAGACGCAACAATTACCATATACGAACTTGACATTTTTGCAAAAAAAAAAATAAACAAAAGGTTTTTTTGTTATTCATTAATTTAAAATGCGCATTGAAAAAAAAATCAGCGTGGCCCAAGAGACCCGGTACACTATTTTCCAAAACGAGACCTGACAGTTAACTTGTTTTAAAGTATTCCTTAGAATGGCTAGATTTTGCTGTATTTGGTTTGCGTGTCTGTTTAAAGTCACCTATGGCATTTATGCCATAGGTGACTTTAAACAGGTAAAAGGTACCTTCTTTTTTAGTAGAACAAGTTTTGACGATTTTTGTCTTTGTTGTTAAAATAAGTTCTGGCGCAGAAACACTTTAATTGCTGTCTTCGCCTTCAATAAGAGTTTCGTTGTTTTCCTTGGGCTCTAAATGCTCTTTCTATATACTTATTTGCTTCTCTGTTCTCTAATGTGCCATCTTTTTTTTAATCACTCTCTCCTAACCCTCTTAAGTCTTGTTCTAGACTTCCTTCCAAACATTAACTCCGGGGGTGATTTTCCTGAGATGGTGTCTTATATGTAAAAAGAAATCTTGTTAATTAATTCATAGTCCTGTTCCTTTTTGCCAAGTTAACAGTGATAATATGGAGATATGGTTACATATCTATGAAAAACATATCTAAAATTCCTGATGACAACTCTTCGCAAAGGTCTGTCGTAGAGTTTACTCCGTTTTCTCTACACTCGTGTTACGCATCTGAAAAACGTTTATCCACTTTGAAAAAGAGTCAAAGATTATCAAATACATATTTCATTTAAATGGTCCAAGAAATTCTATGTGCACTTTCTCAATTGGTTAGTTACATATTGGCGTGACATCAAATATATTTTAAATGAATTTTACCCAGACACCCCCAGACAAGGAATACACGACTTAATCATATTTTTGACATTGTTGTCAATATTTGGTCAATGGAGAAAATATGTTGCTACTGATGTTGTTTCAGTTATATCAAATTGTGTAGAATGCAATTGAGAGAATATGGCCAAAGGCACGATACACATATAACGGTATGCTCTTGCGCAGGCAGAACCTTCCACACAGAAACGTGTGACGTCAGCCGGGAACGACGCTTGCGATTCTGTTATGTAAGCGTGTATAGAACATATGTTTTGAAATGCAATATTCGCAGTTTTGGTGGATTTTAAAGGACATTTTCGATAATAGGTACGTTCCTAATTATACGTGTATGTGTTTTAACTAAAGAATAAAAGCATTTTCATTCTATATTTATATTACCAATTATAATTGATATATTATACATAGGTTTACTTTAGAAAATAGTTTAAATGTATAAAAGGGTATTTAAGTATTATTTCAACATTTTAGAACTAAGTAAAAAAGTCGGGATGAGATTGGTTGATGTAATGTTTATACTTGATGCGTAGAATCGAGGGGCACGTGGTCATGATAGTACTGTTTTATAATTCATTCCTTCATAAATTAATTTTTTCTTAATTTAAAAAAATTACGTAAATTGAAATATTCTGTACGCCATAGAAGTAGATCAGCTGAGAGAAGTTCTTTTTGATTCTAATATCTTGACCCATAATATATCCAAAAATAATAAATAAAAATCCCATGCAAATAAAAAGTCATTAAGCATTAAAAAATTATGCAATTTAATTTAGCCCTCAAGATATAGTTTTACCAAACTTAAAGTACAATTTTAATTTTCTTTGTATTGACCTCATTATTTAATAGTCAATATTCTGAACCCTTTCAAATATTTCTTGCCCATTTTTACATATTTATTTCATTTCCACTGAAGTAGACTCGGTTTGCAAAGTACTTTTTGATCCCAATACCTTAAGCCATAACATATCCAAAAATCTTTGAAAATAAAAAAGTTATTTTTTACATAATAATTTTTTTTATCATTCCATTATAAATGTTTTAGTGCTTTGTTTTTTTTTCAATAAACTAGCAAAACCAATGAGTTTTTTTTATATTTTACATTTTCAAGAAATTTCGAGATTTTGTTGGTTTCTTTCCAAGAAATCTTGGACTTGAGGACTAATTTCTTGTCTTGTCTTGAAAAACGAAGATTATTTCTTGTCATGATCTTGTCTTGAAACCAAGACAAGATCAAGTCAAAATCAAGAAGTTGTCAAGGAAATGACGACCCCTACATATCGTACTGGATTTGGTTAAATAGTAGTGTTTCTAAGTATACCACTTTTTTAATATAATACTAATTAACAAAAAGAGAAGGCCTGAATGAAAAAAAATATATTCTTCATAAAAGTTTCGCTTATGTCTTGACAAGGTAATTGAGCAAATCCCATATTTTTTGCTTGTAAGCTAACAAACATATCACAATAAAATCATATACATATTGTAACGGATTTCGTTAAAAAGTAGTTTTTTAAAATATACTACTCAATTAACAAAACGAAAAGGCCCAAATGAAAAAAAAATAAAACCTTAAAAAAAAATTAAAAGTAACTGTGTTCGAACTCAGGCTGCGCCGCTTCGCCGATAGAGCCGCCGAATCGATTGCATTGATTTAACAGAACGATTGCATGGCGAAGACATGGCGCGATTAGGTGCGCAAATAAATCAGCTTTTGTAGCGCTACAGAATCTAACGATTTTAGCACCCTGGTACCTTCGTATGTGAGCATGTGTAAATATTCCTCCCGGCGCGCGTTAAGAAGTTTCACTTCAATCACACTTCAATAATACATGTTGCTTTATTTTTTTACTTATTTAAATTTTGGCAAATATTTTTTAACCACAATGTGTCTGGCTAGAGCATGAACCGTGGCTTGACAGTGGTATATCTAAAACGAATGTTTAATGAACGGAACTAAGGCACAGCAGCACCCGAATGTCGAATTAGCGGCAGCTAAAATCACGGTACGGTACGTGAAAATAGGATCCATCTCTAGCCATAGGATGTCCCTTTAGAGTGTGCGCCACTGCCATAAAAAATCATGTAAATCGTGGAAATATGTAATAAAAATAATAAATAATAAAGTAAAGCTTTAATAATTAAAGATACTCAACATCTTTTACGTTAATTCCATCTTCTCTTCGACAAGCTCGAATCCACTGATTTGCTAACTCATGTTTAGGAAAACGAAAATATTTAATATTACTCCCTTTGGTGGTCCTATTATTGTTCTTACAAGTAGCCACAGCACAGTTCGGCATAATTATACTATAAGTATTTAATTTAAATAATCCTATAACATTATATAAACACAAAACAAATCTAAAAATTCACTTAATTAAATAAACCATGACAGCGTCAAATTTTCCCGGGTGACGTAGATGCGCGGGTGAGTCAAAAACGAGTCTAGAAATCAGCATACCGTTATATGTGTATCGTGGCCAAAGGGCTTTTGAGTAATTGACATGGACAGGGTTTCATCTGTCGGAACTTTAATCGGATTTGTTAATAAATAATCTGCAACCCGGTTATTTATATCTTTAATATATACAATTTTATAATTAGACATATATTTACCAAAGTTTTATCGTTGGTTTTCATAATAAATTGCTTTGAGGGTAAATCCAAATAATTATAAAAAAAATATATTTATTGCAAAATTTATACCGCATGCTTTTTAGTTACAAGGTATTTTTTTCCTGATAATGATGACCTTCTCGATGCACAAGTGGCTATTTTTTCTTGCACCTTAGATTAGACTAGATAAGTTTAGAGGCTTATGGGCTATTCGCCTCCACACTGCGACCTTTTCAGATCAACTATACCTGCCCTCAAAAAGCCATTTAGATTTCTTTATCCAACCCAGTCTTCTCCATGAGACTCCATAGGTTAGTTTCAGATCCTTCATATATCTAGGAGGTCTTGGCTTTTATTCTCCCAGACAGCGTAAGGAACCTTAGTTTTGTCAAGCCCTCGCAGTGGCATAGTATGTGTACTACTGTCATTTCCTCCTCTTCCTGACAAATCCTGCACAGCGTTTCTTCTGCCGGTTCAATCGTACTCATGTGTTTGTTAAGTCTACGGTGCCCTACTAAAAGTCCGACTAATATTCTTTTTTCTGATCCAGTAGATATTCTGTGAATTGCAACATTGTTTTTTAACTCTTTAGCCTGTCTCATTTCTCGAAAGCTGCTCCACCATTCTTGAGATTTCGTTTGCATTCATAGTTTGATGTTAACTTTTTGTATAGGTTTTGCTACACTGAAGAAGGGTTCTGGTCCATTCAGAGCCATTCTGGCTCCTTCATGGGCTTATGAATCATTCTCTTCGCTACCTTTGTACAGTGTATGCTGATGCACAAGCTAAGGTCAGTCTGATTCCACTGCCCAGTTCCTTTAGTGCCTCAGTGCACAGTGCGAAACCACTTTTGCATTAACTTGCAATAAGTTAACTGTTTTTATTGCCGCTTGGCTGTCAGAGTAGCTTGCAATGGTTTTACCTGTAAACTCTTGCCTTATGCGCACAGTGACGTATTGAGATCATTTTCGCTTGAAATGCCGTCACATATTTGACTAAGCTCAATGAGATTCTCATCTATATTCTGGAGCCATATATACCGGCACCTGAACCTTCACCGGTTTTTGAACCGTTTCTGTAAACACCTGTGTCTTCGCTAGTAGGAGGTCCTTTCTTCCCTGTATCTCCGCCCGCTCAACTCATCTTGAAAGTTTTATCAAAACTATATTTGAGAATGCCACCGCTTGGCATTTCCATGATGAGGTCGCTTTCCAACTCTTCATATAACTTGTTGTAATTTTTTCCATGCCGACTGACCTAGTTTCGCCTTGAATGTATATGTGAAGCGGTAGCAGGTTAAGCAGGACCCTTAATCCGACTGTTGGAGAGTCCTCCCAGCACCAATGGCACTCATGCAAGCCTACCTTTGAATGGCACTGAGCCAACGCATCACTGCAGCTTGCTACGTCTTTGATCACCAAACCACCCATATACTATCATGGGCCTAATGACTCCGTAGTAGTAATTTTTGTTTGCACCTTCAAATTTTTGCCGCACATCCTTCTGCTCAGATTGAAGGCTCTGGAGGTGGTGAGTCCATGTTAACTTATTGGCCAGATTTTGCCTCTTGTGTATATGGAATCTCTACCCCATTGGGTACTGGTACCAGCGTTCTTTTTTCGTAAATTTTACTAGGGTGGTTTTATGAGGGCTCTCTGTCAAGCCTTCCTCATTTTATCACCTGCTAATGATATTAAGAGCGCGTTGTATGCGCTCCATGATCGAACCTGCCAATTTGCCTTTTGCAATAATCGCAAGTTCGTCGGCGTATCTTAAGCCTTTGAATGTTGGCATTACTATCAATTCATCCATTAGGATTATCCATTACCAGAACGATATAATGCTGTATTTTGCAGTGTTTTAAATACCTTTTTTTTTTCTTTGCTTTTCATTTTTAAAACTGCCTATATTGCTATGTCATCTAAGAAGCATATTAATCCCTCCAAACTTTACAAAGTCTGTCCAATTGTAAAATGCTTATTGCTAATGTTATTCCAAATGGCAGTCGGTTTAACGTGAAGATGCCTCGAGGCGTTGTCAGTGCTAGCATTTTAGCTCTCTTCTCCACAACCTCGATTTGACTATATGCTGATTTAAGATATATCTTCGTGAACTACGTTTTCTCTCGACTATTGTTTTAACCTTGTTTTTTACTTGTTCCACCAGATTTTTTTATTATTCCTTTGCCTCGTTACATACATTAGCTATCATTAGCCTTTATGTAAGTGTATCTTTCATTGATATGAGTGCTTCCCCATACGATATGGTGTACATTTGCGTCACCATCCTATAATGAGTTTGAGGTTTGCCCTTGCCGCATATGCGATTGTTCCGCCTAGTATCGGTGGCAGGCATACCTCATCGTCGGGGAAATAAGCGGAGCTAACTAATCAGCTTCTGGTTCTTAATGGCATGGCTAAAAATCGCGCTTAGACCCTTTCTACTTGCATTGGTGGTTACTATAATTGCGTACTCCAAAATGAAGTTCACTTATGTCTGAGGTTATTATTTTTTTATTACTAAACACTTTTTTTACACTTTACAGTCCATTGGAAAGTATTATATTTCTTACACAATTTGTTAATGGTCAAGTCAAGTCAAGTCAAAATATGCTTTATTGTCCAAGATAAATCTCATTGACAAAGCTTTGTTTACAATTAAAACTACAACTAAAAGTAAAATAAAGTAACACAAAAGTAAAACAATTTTCAAGATAAATATGGAAAACATTTCACAAATGAAAACACAAAGCCTACCTTGGAGGAACAATAGCAATAGCAAATTGTTATGTATTTTTGAAATAAAACAGACAAACTAGTAAAACAAAGTCTAAAACTTAACATGAGCAAAAGCTCATTTAGTTGTTGACTAAAAAGAAGTCAGCAGTCTTACGGCACAAGTAACAAAAGTCGATACAATAAAAACAACCAGTAACAATAAAAGAACAAATAACAAGTCACCAAACAACTATAAAATTTTATCACAAAATTACTTGATGCATGATTAAAATGTTATCTTAAAGATTATCACAGTAATACTCAGTCAAAGTGTAGTAAGCTTTACCAACTAACAACGTCTTTACCTTTTTACGGAACAATTTCAGTGATTGTTCTTGTTTCAGAGCTACTGGCAAATGATTGAAAATCTTTTTGCTTTCATAAATTATTGATTTCTTAGTTAACGTTGATGTAGGTATAGGTAAAGGTATATCCATACTACGTCGTGTAGCATAACAAGGATCAGGATCTATAAACTTTTTCCTATTTTTAAATAATAAAATAACCGTCTCTAATATAAAAATCGATACCAAAGTCAAAATTCTCCCCGAGATGAAAAATGGTCGACAAGATTCTCGATGCCCTATGTGATAAAGAGAGCGGAGAGCCCTTTTTTGCAATAGAAATATAATATTGAAAAGTCCCTGACTACACATTCCCCAAAAAGCAATGCCATATCGAAGGCGCGATTCAACAAGGGCGTAGTATACGCTTTTGGCTGTAACCAAGCCAAGCTCTTTCGAGACAGTTCTAATTGCATAACATCCTGAAGCTATTTTTTTGCTCAGTGCGGTTATGTGCGGTCCAAACCTGAGATCTCTGTCAACATCAAGACCCAAAAATTTAGCATGGGACAGGTTCAACAAGGAACAATCCCCAATGCTTAGACCACTCATATCACATTTAAAACCAAGAATATTTGTTTTTTTAACATTTAGGGCAAGCAAATTAGAGTCGAACCAACCCTTGACCTGACGAAGATCAGACGACACCATTTCATATAATGATTGGGCATTATCACTATGCCAAAGGATAGTAGTATCGTCTGCGAATAGGGTAAATTTACCCTTTATGTCCACATTTACTAAGTCGTTAATATACGTGAGAAACAGAACCGGTCCCAATACTGAACCCTGCGGAACGCCGAACTCAATTATACTGCTATCAGATCTTGCTGAACCCATAGAAACGACCTGGCTTCTATCCTCTAAGTATGAGTGAAACCAGTCCAAAACTGTGCCCCTGAAGCCATAGTGTTGGAGCTTAAGCAGCAGTATTCTGCGATTTACGCAGTCTGTTAATGGGGTCAAACTTAGGCACGAATTTGGCATAATAACTTACCATGCATGTGAAACTGTGCGTTTCATGTTTCGTCTCGACTTAACCTTGTCTTCTATGTTATGTTTGTTAGATACCCTAAATGATCTATGTCGTGCTCGAAAAATTACTTTTTCATTACTAACAGCAAATCCTGCATTTTGCAGTGGTTTAAATACTTACGATTTTAATTGTCATTACGATTCACTTTTAAAACTCCCGATGTCATTTAAGGAGCATGTCACTCACTCCCTCCAAACTTTGCAAAGTTTCTCAGATTGTAAGTAAAATGCTTATTGCTGCTGTCAGTGGCGTGCCCATGTGGGGTTTCGGGGGTTCTCCCCTCCCCCACCCCAAGGCTCAGAGTTTTGACACAAAAAAGTGAAGAAAAAAATGGAAAACAAAAGAGAAAACTGAAAAACGATATTTCTTGAATTTCAGATAACACTACAAATTCTTGCTAAAATATTTTCCATTAGCTTGCCACTATGCTAAAATTTGCAAACAACAAATACTGACTTGGGTAGCGCTGTTGCCCTTGCAAAAGTGTCGGAAATACTTTACGTAGCATTTGAGAAAATGCTGAAAATTAATTTAAGCAAATGTTTAGCCAGGCAGTACAAATATGCGAAAAACATAATGTTTAGATATCAGTTCCTCGAAGTAGCTCCAGACAAACGTATGATAATGCCTCTACTATGGCTGGAATTCACTCAGGGTTTCAAAACATGATTAAGCAATTAAATTCAAAGGATTTACTTGTGCCATATTCAAATCAATCTTTGAGTATCTGCGGAGTACATTCTTTCGCTACAGTAGCATCTTGTGTGACTTTTTTTGGAACTCTGAAAAGTGTTTATAATTTGTTTTAGGCTTCAACCCATAGATGGGATGTAATCATGGAGAAAGTCGGAGTTTCCATTAAAAGACTTATTGACACTCGTTGGAGTGCCCATCATGATGCGGTAAAGGCAGTAAAGAGTAACTATCCGGCGGTGGTATGCGCCATTCAGTTATTCACAGCTCTAAAAGAAAATTTAGATACAAGACAATATGCCCATATCTTAATGCCACCAATTTACGACTTTTCTTTTTTGTGTTACTTATCATTTTCGAGTATAATTTTAGAAGAAGTCAATGAAACACAAACGTACTTGCAAACTGATGGTATAACATTCGACAAATGTGTTATAAAGATTAAAGCCCTGAAAGTTTTTTTACAGGAAGATAGAAATCGACATGTAGAAAAGTCAATTATATATGCCAAAGAAACGTGCGCAAATATGGATATTTCTGTTTCAAAAATACTAAAAAGGAAAAAAATATGCAAGGGGAAAAAGTTCTAGATGCGAGTTTAACAATTGAACAAGAACTTGAACATAGTTTGTTGGTATACTTAGATGGCTTTTATACTGAAATTGCTAAGAGATTTAAAGCAATGGAAGCAATACTCCACTCTTTCAGTTTCAATCAGCTCGATAGTTTGACAATCAATCAGAAGCTGTGCTTTGTAGTCTCACGCCAGCACTCGTGGAAATATATGACGAATTCATAGATTCGGAAGAAAATATCGTTAAAGAGATTTTGAGGTTAAGAGGGTATTTAAGATCGACGGAAATGAGCCAAGACGTTTACAACCAGTGGCCATGTTTCGACTATTCAAAATTTATTGTTAAATATGATTTTTGCGAGTTACTACCGACACCATTTTTAAGTTTGAAATTATTTACAATATATGTTTCAAATGCCACCTGCGAGCGCTGATTTTCGAGGTTAAAGCTCATAAAAGATTATTTACGCTCCCCAATGGGACAAGATAGGTTGACCAACTTTGATCAATTCAATTACTGTCAATTGAGTGCGAAGAAGCAAAAATAAAATGATTTTCATAGGATCATTGAACAATTTCCAATGACTAAATCTAGAAAAAAATACATTTTAGAGATTATTTAATAATTTGGTTCTTCTGTTGTTTTAAAGCTTGTTTTCTGTATATCTGATTACTGGTGTTAAATAAACCTATTATTTAAATAACCCTACTTTGTATTTTTATTTCCATATCACATCTTTAGACGCAGGCGACAACTTAGAGCCCACGTAATATAAGTGGGGTCGGCGCGGTGGCGCGGTGGGGGCAGGGCCATAGCGATTTGCCATGCAAGAGAACGCCAAATCTTTGTTATTTTAAGATTTTAACGACTTTGGGGTAAAAATTGGGCGTGGCACCCCCAAATGGGCCTCCACCGACGCCTGCGGCGAGCTTTTCGATGAGGGCCCTAATTTCTTTTCCGCCCCCGGGCGCTTAGCCCCACTTAGACAAAAATTCTGGGCACGTCACTGGCTGCTGTTATTCTAAAAGGCATTGGGTTAGTATGATTAATGATGCCTCGAATCGAAGCGTTGTAAGGGCTAGCCTTTTAGCTATTTTCTCTACAAACTCGATTTGATTATATGCTGATTTAAGTTATATCTTGGTGAACTACTGAGCCTTACTCAACCTAAGAAAAACTTCATTAATGTTTGATATTATATCATAGTTAAAGGGTTTCAATCATTTATTAACTGTGTCTTATAGTCACCAAGAATGCTAATTGATTTGCCCATTCGTTATGTTGTGTTATGTATGTATTTAGTTTAACACGTTGTCACTTTCGAGCTTACTGAGCTCTCTGTGTATAGCTTTTTAAAATACCAACGGTACCTAGGTACTGATTTCGTTTTACTGTTTTCATTGAATTCCAAATTTATTCGAATATATTTAGATTTTCCTAAATTTTCACTAAACAATCTTGAAATAATTTTGCCTTCAAGCATATACTGCTGCTAAAGTAGTAATACAGCCAGGTATTGTTATCTTTCATATTTTAAATGATTTTTCTTGACACTCTCAGACTTATTTAAACGCTTTTATCCAGGTAAACTTTACCTTACCTGCATTCTATCATTAATTAGCAAAATACATCCTGGCTTTATACATTATTCCTTATAAATGCATATATTCTAGCGTGCGCATTAATATACTTATTTTTGTGTTAAAAACATGGGTAGAAAACAATTTAACATATTTATTAACACTTAAATATGGCCTTTTATTTCCCATAAAGTGGTTAGCGGCTTTTTTGTTTTAATTATGAGAATATGCGCTCAGAAACTGTACAAAGCATCTTGTATATTTCGATATCACTTATAAAGTCTAAAATTTTGGCAAGTGGCCCGACAACATTCCGTTGCAATTTTTGCATTCAAATCAGAACGCTCAGTGATGCTCTTCTTCTTTAATATTGAGAGCCAACAAGAAATATCTTTTTCCATTTCACCTGACCCTGGTGTGATATTTTGCAGTGGCGTACGTACAATAGGTTTTAACACGTTTTTTTTATTTGGAAAAATCTAAACTGTATTTATTCACTTTATTTAATCATGAAATATTACACGGGACTTGTAGATTATCGAATTGACAACTGTACAGCCGATACCTGTGTTGCGTTGTTTCTGTGTTGCCTAAATTTGTACGGTAGTAAGGCGAAATTACCAAATGTATACCAATGCACAATATACTGTTTAAACTCTAGATAAGTTGCCCATCCAAATGATGTGATACGTCAAAGTAATTA
>JAEQML010073683.1:0-14817 GCA_016904865.1 Pissodes strobi | reverse complement strand
TTTTTTATAGTAATTTGTATCATTGAGCAGATCTTGGCTCTTTTCAATATAATCGTGCTTATGCATTGCCACTGTCACATTACCCTTATCACTACGGACTAAATACAGATGTGGATTGTCCTTATGAAAAAAAACTTACACTTTTGGAAAATATCATTTAAATAAGGTTTGTTGTCATGATTTTTATGCATGAAGTTAGTTAATATGTTAGTGTATTGAAGAGATTTGTGTGATTCTCATCTTGAGTGGTAATGATATGTTCCAATTCAGCTAAAATGCTATACTCTATTTCGAAATGATGCGAAGTAATAAATCATTTTCTGATGGCTGATACATAGGCGTACATAATTACGTACATATTTTAAACGTTTACCTGTCCTAATACTCGGACTTTCCCAGCATTATATTTATCACACTTAGGTTTTTTTATTACTATTGTAAACATTCAAATTTGACGATTTTTTGTATGCATACCCTAAAGTTTAAGTAATTGTAATTTTTCAGTTATATTTGTTCTTCCGAAGAAGACACAGTGTGTTTGTTTCATTTCATAGTTTCAATTAAAATGGCTAATTCAGTTTTCTCTCCAGTGAAACGAGCGAGCAAATGTCCATTTTCTGTTAACGCAAAGAATATTATTCTTAATGTATATGACGCCCTCAAACATCAAAATCCTCTCTATAGCGTTGATACTGTGGTGGAAATGTGTTCGCAAATGACGGGTGTTTCAAAAACGTCGATATATAAATTAAGGTGTGAACGAAAAAGTGGAGCTGTAAAACCACCTATACCATCTTCAGGAAGAAAGACGGTGCCTATCGATGAAGACTACAAACTTATAATTAGAAGAACAGTACATTCCTTTTATTTTAATAAGGAAATACCAACCATCGACAAAATTTTAGGAGCCTTGAAGCAAGACCAAAATATGTCTCCAACGATAAGCAGGAAGAAATTGTGGACAACTTTAAAACAAATGAATTTCAGCTGGGAAAAACAAAGCAGAAAATCGCTCCTAATCGAAAAAGATGAAATTATTTGCTGGAGGAGACATTACTTAAGACAGATAAAGCAGTTTCGAAGTGAGAATAGAAAGATTTATTATCTGGACGAAACATGGCTTAATGAAGGATATACGGTTGGGAAGATTTGGCAAGACAAAAATATTTCAAGTTTTCGTCAAGCATTCTTAGAAGGCTGGTCCACCGGACTAAAACCACCATCTGGGAAAGGAAAGCGACTGATTATTACACCCCTTGGAAGTGTTGATGGTTTTGTTGAGGGCGGTTTGTTAATGTTTGAGTCAAATCATTCTGGCGATTACCATGAAGACATGAATGGCGATGTGTTCGAAGAATATTTTGAACAAATGTTAGATCTCATTCCACCTAATTCTGTGATAGTGATGGACAATGCGAGTTATCATTCCAGAAAAGTTGACAGAATACCAACTAATTCATGGAGAAAAGCGGATATTATTCAGTGGTTTAGACAGAATAACATACCATTTGATGAAAGTATGGTGAAAAAGGAACTGTTGTCCATAGTGTCCTCAAATAAAGCTCGTTTCACCGAGTATGTAGTTGACAAAATTGCACAGAAACGAAATATTACTATTCTTCGTCTGCCTCCGTATCATTGCGAATTAAATCCCATTGAACTTGTTTGGGCCCAAGTAAAAAGTTATGTAGCAAGAAGAAACACGACGTTTAAAATGAAAGATGTTAAAATTATCTTTGAGGAATCTTTAAAAAATGTCGATTCTGAAAAATGGCGTAAGTGTATTGAGCATGTTATAAAAGAAGAAGAAAAAATGTGGAAACTAGACCATTTAATTGACCTAATTGTAGAGCCTTTAATTATATCCTTGGAACATGACGAAGATTCGACGGATTTTTCTGACGACGAAAATGATATACCATAGTTCTCTACATAACTGTTTACACAAAATCGCAATTCTTATACCTTATTATATAAATATTATATGTGATAAAATGTTACAGTAATACTAACTGTTTTTGAATATACATAAATAAGTGAATAAATAAAAGTACTTGTACCTGTACTTTCTTAGGTAAAACAGGTATTTTAAATTAAATACCCAAACGTACGCTACTGCAGGTAGAAAATGGCCCCTTTGCTAATAAAGCCTATTGTTTGCAGCGGGATTGCCATACAAAACAGGGTGGAATGGTTAAAATATAATACAGCAGGCTATAACAGCTGTGGCTAAATATTTAGAAATCACAAAAATTTATTTGACCACTCTGTTAGCGTTTTGCATTTATAAGTAGGTTTTATTACTCCGCACCATTTCGAAATAGAGTATAGTCAATTTAATTTCTTTTGTTGGAGGGCAGAGACTAAACTTAGGCCCAACTTTTTTTTGTGTAGTTTTCTGATACCGGCAGTGTGGGGCAATACCGATAATCTCTATCGGTATTTCCCCCACATGACTAAAAACCCAAAAATATCCATATATTCTGTGATTTGTTTTTGCTAAAAGTAATAATGCTACCCAAACCTACCTTATAATATAGAGAATCACATGACAACTAACTGATATCAAGCAACTCAAAAGGAATTTATTATCTGCCTATTTTCCACGTGCGGAATATTACAACACATATTCATATATTACATGCTTTTTACAAAATACATTTGTTTGCACAAGTCAGATTTTCTGATCAAGTTGATCAGAGAGTGAAATTTAAAGTAAAACTAAGTAATTTAAAATCTTATTACATATCTATCACAGTTTTAAATCATATCAGTCAAATACCTAATTGAAAATAAAATTTCCAATTTTTATATACACCGAGATTTTTTTAAAAATTTACAATAAAATAACATACAATATACACTATACACATAAAAACCTCATTTTCTATAAAATTGCGTTTTAATCAGTCACACCCATATGAACTGCAGTATTTAAGTACTCACTTGTATTATAAAATGCATTTTTAAGTAAGTAATTTTTAATGGTTAGGAAAAAGTTTTTGTTATCTAAAGTTTGTACATTTCTAGGAAGTATATTATAAAATAGAGGACCATAGTAGTTTACTCCAAATCGGCTATGATGCAATCTAAGTTTTTGTATGTTTAAATGTAGTTTTTGCCTTGTGTTATGTTTATGAATTTCATTGTTTTGTATATGAGAGCCAAGATTCTCCCTAACATATTTTAAGCATGTATAGATGTACAAGGATGGTAAAGTAAGAAGATTGTTTTTAACAAATACCTCCGCTACATCCTCCCTGTAACCCATTTCAAAAATCACACGCACAACCTTTCTCTGCAACCTAAAAACTCTGTCTGCATGAGGGGAGTGACCCCATGCAAGTATTCCATATTTACAGTGTGGAAGAAATATAGAGTGGTATGCGTGTTAAGATTGACTGTCTTGGTAATTCACTTTTCAAAGATCTGATGACAAAAATGCTTTTTGTTAATTTTGTAGCCACAAAACTGACATGGTTTTCCCATGACAATATGGGATTCAAATAAAAACCCAAAAACATTGAACCCTCCTGTTGTTGGCATACTTTTTTGTGACTGAAATTTATAGTTTTGGTTTTGTCTTCATTTAGACAGGCCATTTGTACCAAACCACTTTGATGCTGATAGTTTAGCAGTATTTAATTTCTTATCCAAATTTTCAATGTTGGTATCCTTAACAAGAATTGTGGTGTCATCGGCAAAAAAAATTGTGTCAGAGTCAGAAATGGGACCCACATTAAAATTGTTTATGTAAATTAGAAACAGTATGGGTCCCAGTACTGACCCTTGAGGAACTCCACTGGTAATTTCTTTTCTATTAGAGTTTTTATTATTTATTGATACATATTGCTTTCTATCAGTCAAATAGGAGGTTATAAGTTTAGTACTGGTTGCGTCAAAATTGTAATATTTGAGCTTGGAAATAAGGAAACTATGAGACACTCAGTCAAACGCCTTTGTGAGGTCGCAGAAGACAGCACCCACCATCTCCCTACTTTCAGTACCTTCTATTATTTTGTTTATTAAATATAGAAGAGCATCCGTCGTAGATTTCTTTGTTCTGAAACCAAACTGCCCAAAGTGAAATAATTTATTTGACTCAAAAAAATGTACAATCTTGAAAAGTCTTCAAAACCATCTCAAAAACCTTTGATATAACAGGCAACATAGATATGGGCCTGAAATTGCTTAAGTCAGTCTTGTATTTTGATTTTGGTATTGGCAGTACTTTAGCAATTTTTAAACGATCAGGAAAGCAACCCTGAGCAATGCAATTATTTATAAGGTTTGATAATGGATAAAGAATTTCCTCTCGTACTGACTTAAGCAATTTGGCATTTAAATTGCAATAATCCAGGCCTGTTTTTTTTTAAAACTTTTCATTATATCCCGTACTTCATTATAACTAACAGGTTTGAACTGAAATGGGGGTAAAACTGATGGAGATAATTTTAAATTCTCAAAGTACAACCTTTCATTAAAAAGGCCTTTACTTTCCAATTCCTTTTTTATCTTATTTCCCACATTAACAAAAAAACTATTTACTTTATTTAAGTCTAATTGTGAATTTGACAAGACACCATCTTTGGTATTTATTAAGTCCCAACATGTTTTATTTGGGTTTGTACTATTTTCAATAGCTCTTTTGTTGTGTGTCAGTCTTGCCATTTTGATTGATTTTTTATATTTATATTTATAATTATTTTTTAATTCTAGTAAAGATTTGGATTGAAAATTTTGACAAAGTTCATTTAATAGTCTCAAATGGTCACGCATTTTTCTTAGACTCTCATCAAACCATGTTTTCTGTATTTTATTTTTAGTTGCTTTTAGTGGAAAACAGATTTCGGAAATTCCTGATAAAGTTGTTAAAAAATGATTAAATATAATGTTAGGGCTCACCTGGTTGTCCTTTAAAAAATCCCACTTCATTCCCTCAACTGCTGCATGGAAATTAAAGATCCCCATCTGAGTAATTGCTCTTGTATAAATTGGTTCAGATTTTATTTTTTATCCACGTTTACATCTCTGTTAATAAATTCTATATTAGTTTGGCATAATATTAAGGAACCTCCTCGTGATTTATCACGAGCATAGAAGGAAGCAAGTTTATAATTTTCTATCATAAAAACATCAATTTCTGTGCTTTTTAAAAAGTGTTCCGACAAACATACTACATCAAATTTATTTATTTTTAGTTCAATTTCAAAAGGCGATAATTTATTCCTTACCGATTGCATATTATAATGTACTATACTTAAAGAATTTTTTCCCATATTATTTCTTATACCATTGCCTCTTTGTATGATGGTAGGGTTTTCTGCTTCGGTTGTAGTTTGGAAAAAACATCCGACTCCGAAATCGAAATTTCTGCACTCTGACACCTGCAGACCAAAACCCAGGCTTTAGCACCGTCTCCAGGTTTTTCTTAGGGACTTCTATTTTGAAACTTGAAGAAAAATCATTTTCCTTAAGCTTTTTAATATATGTATTTTCCATTCCCTTGTCTCTAAAAAAATGTTCCAACATTTCTTCACTGTCACTGTCTTTCACACCGTCGAAGGGTCGCTATCATGCATGCTTAAACTGTAAAATGTAAAATTACAGATTTCAGCACTATTAGCAAAATTGTTCTTCTACCCTATTCATAATTAATTTAAGAAAATCAGAATTAAAATACCTTTACATATCTAGGTCGTTTCATCTTAAGTGGGATCTACTGCATATAACATAAACATTTAAGAGAAGATTACCGTATAGTTAAAGTAGTTCTCATTATTGATAAATTTATGAAATGACGAATTTAGACCGAATTTTGTATTTTTAATCGACAGTGATTTGCCTTTTCGCAAATAATCATATTACAATTGAATTACACTACTGATTAAGATAAAGTAAATATTACAGGTTGGGTATGCCTTGAAACTGTATGTCATATGCTGTTATGCACCCAAAGAACGTTTCTCTCTTTAAACAGGTCCACAGCAATTACAATTCTTTAGTATGAAAAAGGGACATATTACTCGACGGGAAAAAAACTGAATCGAGTCCACAGAAGTAATTTGGCAAAACACAAAGCGCTTAATTAATATGAGTTTGTTTAATGATTCGGGCATCGCATTCAGTAAATAACCTAGTTGTCAGATGCCAGCAGCGTAAATAGAGATACAAATACCAACAGTTAGTTTTTCCAGGCATTTTCTGAATATTTCTAAGCGGCTTTACTTTAATTCGTTTAAGCTCTGTGTACGCAAAATCCTATTCTTTCGATTTAGAATCAGCACAAACAGTTAAATTGAGATTTTAACGGGTTCATTTATACATGTTTTAGTAATATTAATTATGGAGAAAGTTGAAGCAATTACATACGCAATAAATTAAAATGTGTATTTGCATTTACTGTCGGTAGTAATAACAAACTACACAATGATATAAGATATTGATTTTGAGTTACGGGCATCGGTGCAGACGAGGGGGGTATTCTCATTTGAATATAACGATTTACTGATAATAATCAGTAGTAACCTTTACTTATATGCAATATGAATATATACCAGGTGAATTAAATATTCCGTATAGGGTGGTGTGAACCTATAATATGTAAAAAAGCACCATATGCTAGAAACTTGCTTTTGGGTGACCTAAACAACTCTACAAAATATCAGGCTCCACAGGCATCATCTTCAGATTTTATTAAAAATTTCAGATCTTTATTAATGTTTCAAACTTACTTGTTAGTCCATTATATGAAACAATCTCTGGAAAGCAAGTTGTCACTCTCCGCCAAGGAAACTGTTTTTAAACGTTTAAATTTAATATATCTTCATCTTCGTCAATGTTGTATAAACATCAATATGTCAAATAAAGAAAGAACATTTTTTTACCCTTTCAAATGCGCCGTTCCCGCTTTTCTATCCACTTCTAGAGAAATTAGATTTTAGTGCCTCACAAACACTCAACCGTGAAGCATCGGTCAGTCATCGCTCTGCTTGAGTTTGGCGCCAAGAACATCTACCCAGTCGTTGCTCTGTTTGACGAAAAGATATTTAGTTATTTTCTCATTTGTTGGCATAGATATTTAAAAAATATCTGCTGTACTCTGTTCTCCTTGTCCAAGCTTGGATAAGGAACTCTTTTAGGTCCGGGAAGTTGGCCCTCAGAGTATGTTTTTTCCTTCAAAATTTCAGGATGATTAGTGTTTCCTTAGTGCTTCAAAAAGTTTCGTTAGTGCTTCTTTTGTTTTCGAGATATTCAATTTTATTTTATTTCAAGGTCAGCCCCCAAAGTGTTTGGGATAGGGTCAAATTTGGCGTCATTCTTTAGTGCTTCAAGAAGTTTCGTTATTGCTTTTTTGGTTTACGAGATATTCAAGATTTTAAATTCAAGGTAATCCCCCAAAGTGTTAAGGATCGGGTCAAATTTAGTGGCATTCTTTAGTGCTTCGTTAGTGCTTTTTAGTGCTTTAAAAACTTTCGTTATTGCTTTTATAGTTTACGAGATATTCAAGATTTTATATTCAAGGTCAGCCCCCAAAGTGTTAAGGATCGGGTCAAATTTAGTGTCATTTTTTAGGGCTTCGATAGTGCTTTTTAGTGCTTCAAAAAATTTCGTTAGTGCTTCTTTTGTTTTCGAGATATTCAATTTTATTTTATTTCAAGGTCAGCCCCCAAAGTGTTTAGGATTGTGTCAAATTTGGCGTCATTCTTTAGTGCTTCGTTAGTGCCTTTTAGTGCTTCAAGAAGTTTCGATAGTGTTTTTTTGGTTTACGAGATATTCAAGATTTCAAATTCAAGGTCAGCCTCTAAAGTGTTAAGGATCGGGTCATATATAAAGTCATTATTTTGTGCCTCGTTAGTGCTTTTTAGTGCTTCAAAAAGTTTTGTTAGTGCTTTTATAGTTTACGAGATATTCAAGATTTTATATTCAAGGTCAGCCCTCAAAGTGTTTAGGATCGGGTCAAATTTAGTGTCATTCTTTAGTGCTTTTTAATGCTTCAAAGAGTTTCGTTAGTGCTCCTTTTGTTTTCGAGGTATTCAATTTTATTTTATTTCAAGGTTAGCCCCCAAAGTGTTTAGGATTGGGTCAAATTTGGCGTAATTCTTTAGTGCTTCAAGAAGTTTCGTTAGTGCTTTTTTGGTTTACCAGATATTCAAGATTAAGATACACATTAAATATTTGCATGTAGAACCTGCACCAATAATGGGTAGTCGTCATTGTGCAGGAATTTAAAATCTTGAATATCTCGTAAACTATAAAAGCACTAACAAAACTTTTTGAAGCACTAAAAAGCACTAACGAAGCACTAAAAAATGACACTAAAATTGACCCGATCCTTTACACTTTGGGGGCTGACCTTGAATTTAAAATCTTGAATATCGTAAACTATAAAAGCACTAACAAAACTTTTCGAAGCACTAAAGAATGACACTAAAATTGACCCGATCCTTAACACTTTGGGGGCTGACTTTGAATTTAAAATCTTGAATATCTCGCAAACCAAAAAAGCACTAACAACACTTCTTGAAGCACTAACAAAGCACTAAAGAATGACGCCAAATGTGACCCAATCCTAAATACTTTGGGGGCTGACCTTGAAATAAAATAAAATTGAATATCTCGAAAACAAAAGAAGCACTAACGAAACTTTTTGAAGCACTAAAAAGCACTAACGAAGCACTAACCGTCCTGAAATTTTCAAGAAAAAAAAACATACTTTGGGGGCTAACTTCACGGACCTAACTTTTTGGGTGTTTTTACGCATTTTTCCAAAACAGAAACGCGGTACCGTCCCTCCTGTTGATGAAAACTGAAGAAGGTAAAATGGCGGTTGGAAAATTATAGTTAGGCAAATCTGTTTCTGTACTCGAGATTTGACTCAAATCTTCAAAGTCTTATATTCCTGGTGAAGTTAATTTGACAAAATTGCAGAAGCAAAGTAACATGGTATTTTGTGTGAACGAAGAGGCAATTGGTTGAATTAAAAGAACGTTGATAAAATTCAGTAAAGAAAGAAGTTGATGTTAAATTAAATAATCAAGAAGTTTTGTTAGATATTTACTAGTAGTTTACATAATACGCAGTATTTAGTTTTATGTGTGAAAGGATGAATGCATGAAAGATAAAACATTTTTTAAATTGATCATATTTAATGCAAATTAAATCTTGCATTGTTAAAGTACCTAATACCTAATATACATGTTTCAATTCACACCCTATGAATACAATCCCACCAACCTATTTTTATACAGTCCACTAATTAGAGTGGTTAATTATAAAGTTAATTACTACCCCTTCCTTTGTGGTGATAAATGATTTAAAAATAATTGTTTATACCAACCATAAAGTTTAATATATCTTTTAATCTATGCACTAACATCTAACCTTAAAGTGAGCTAAAGAATCCAACAAAATCTCTCTCTACTCCCGACTGCATTGTTTTCAGGTGCCTTCAGAATTTCAATTTATTGAAATATTGGATTTGTATAATAGATATTACAGAAATACAATTTTTCGCTTATTTTTCTAATAAAGATAAATCAGAACTCACTATCGACTCAAATCGAGTTGCGCCGCTCTCTTAAGCACCGCTCTATGTCTCCCAGTACTTTTATGTGTCTTGTTGATATTAATAGCTTAACACGTTGAATAGGCGTGATCGCTGCGTCAAATACACTCCATATAAATAATCTGTGGCGGCTTTACGTCTCCCACACTTGCCTTGTATATAACATTAGAAATTAGTCTGTATGTACCATTTTTGTACATATCACACTGTATAGATTTCGCCTTAGGTAGTTTTTATTATATTAGGTTTTTAGGTTTTTCCCTCAATAACGCCGACATTGTAAATATGAATTAGCCCTAGAAAACCCTCCTTGTAAAATATTAATTTGATATCGGCTAGCCTGAAGCTCATAAACATCGACCCTTGTAAAGGTAAAATATATTCAAACTTTTCCATTATAAAATCCAATCAGGAAAAACCCAAGTATAGGTAGCTCCGAAGGTACCTCGAACAAAACGGCAAAGAGATCCGGATGAAGAGAGGGAAAAATGAGCCGACGAAGGGACATGATTCTACCAGGAGAATCAGTTCATCTAGACCGATCATACAAGCATATCTTTTGAGTTCCCTCTCTCAGTCAGGCATTCATTTCTAAAAACATCCAAGTGTAATTCTATTAGATTTAAGTATAACGACAGAAATATAGTTCGTTTTCTGTTCGCACGTAGTCACGGTAGTTTTATTTACGCTCACCCTCCAGTGATAGAAAAAGGCGATTGTTGTCAGCATCATATGACAGCAACCCGCCAAAGTGGTGACCCCGACGTGATCTGATCGTGAGTGTAAACAGTGTATAGTGCCGTGCAATAAGAACATTGAAGATACGTGTAAGTACTTTTGCAAATAACATTGACTTTTCGTGATTTTTCTGACTTTTTCCGCGCTCAAAGTGTTTTTTTTTGTGAAACTCAACATATTTTAAGCATACAAATTTTTTTTTTTTTCTCTCGCTTAAAATGCCTGACAGTGTAGTAGCTAGTGACGCCTTAGTCCCGATCGCGACAAATTCCGCGCCGCGACTCCCGGATCTTGATCCGACGGACCCCGAATTATGGTTCGTGATCGTCGAAGCGTGTTTTCATCGGGCAAACATCACGGATACGCAGCAGCGATATCTAGAGATTCTCGCAAAATTGCCTCCGCGGTATATCAAGGAAGTCCGCGACATAGTGACCCGGCCAATAAACAACGACTCATATGATGAACTCAAACGGCAACTCATTAAACGGGTAAGCATCAGCCAAGAGCAGAAAATCAGGCAGTTTTTAGAGACTGAAACCATGGGCGACGACAAACCCTCGCAATTCCTCCGACGGCTACAGGCACTAGCAGGATCAATTGTGCCAGAGCCCTTGCTGAGAAGCATTTGGGTAAGACGCCTACCAGACGATATACAGCCGATTTTAGCTACGCTTACACAACAACCTCTTAGTGAAGCTGCTGACTTGGTTGACAACATCTTCACAGCTTTGCCAACAAAACCGGCCGTAGCCGCAGTTACTTCCACTACGGTTCAGGAAACCAGCCTCCATACGCTTATACAGCAGCTAACTTTACAGCTTTCCGACGTAAAAGGAGAGCTTGCAAGCCTCAAGCAGGACATGAGCACACCTAGAGGAGACCATAGCCCGCGTTCACAGTTCCGTCCGCGATCACCATCGCGTCCGAGATCTCCATTCGAGCCCAGAGAATCGCCTCCTGCTGGTATGTGCTGGTACCATTGGCGTTTCAAACAAGCAGCTCGCAAATGCACCGCGCCTTGTTCATGGACCCAGGGAAACGACAACGGCGGTCATTAGAAGCGGCTAATGATACTCGCCGCAACAACTCGCCCCGCTTGGTTGTCTGCGACCGCAAAACCCATATCCAATTCCTGATTGACACTGGCGCCGACCTCAGCGTTTTCCCGCGACACGAAGTGCATGGTAAACAAACCAAGTCCGCCTATGAACTCTCAGCTGCAAATGGTTCGCCTATAGCCACATACGGGATAATTACACGTAATCTAGACCTTGGACTGCGTCGCGATTTCCCATGGAGGTTTGTGATCGCCGATGTCTCCAAGCCCATCCTAGGAGCAGACTTCCTAGCACACTATGGGCTACTTCCAGACTTGCAGAGAGGCAAACTCCTAGACTCCACGACACAGCTTACTTCACGAGGCGAGGTGACTGAGTATGGAGCTCAGACAATCAAAGTTATCAGTGGCACATCACCCTTCCATACGGTCCTGCAAAAATTTCCAGAAATCACACGACCAGACGGCGCACTCAGTGGGATTCAACATGAAACCAAGCACCACATCCTCACCACACCCGGTCCACCGGTTGCACAGAAACCGCGACGCCTGGCACCCGACAAACTCAAAGCAGCCAAAGCAGAATTCGACGCCATGCTCAAGCTAGGCCTTGCACGTCCATCCAAGAGCCCCTGGTCCGCACCACTACACCTAGTTCCAAAGAGTAACGACGAATGGAGACCATGTGGGGATTACAGAGCCTTGAACAGCCGTACCTGTCCCGACCAGTATGGCGTCCGCCATATCCAGGACTTCGCTCAAGAACTGCAAGGTAAATCCATTTTTTCTACCATAGACCTAATACGCGCCTTTAACCAGATTCCAGTTGCTGAAGAGGACATCCCGAAAACCGCCATTACCACGCCATTCGGTCTGTTCGAGTTTCCGTTCATGACATTTGGACTCAGAAACGCAGCACAAACATTTCAACGCTTCATGGACGAGGTTACACGAGGACTGGATTTCTGCTACACTTACATCGATGACATCCTCGTCGCCTCAACGTCAGTCCAAGAGCACCTTCAGCACCTGGAGGTACTTTTCCAGAGACTCAAGGAGTATGGTATCATCCTAAACCCCAGCAAGTGCGTCCTAGGAAAACCAGAGGTGAAATTCTTGGGATATCTCGTCTCCAGTGGTGGCACGCGACCCCTACCAGAGAAGGTCGAAGCAATCCGGGCCTATTCGAAGCCTGACACGGCCAAGCAGCTCCGCCGATTCTTGGGGATGCTAAATTTCTACAGGAGGTTCATTCCCAAGGCAGCAATGACCCAAGCCCCGCTGAACAACCTTCTCAAAGACAAGGTCAAGGGGAAGGCACCACTACTCTGGACTCCGGAAGCCACCGCCTCGTTCGAGGCCTGCAAGGAAGCGTTGGCTCAAGCGACGCTGCTGTCACACCCAGAAATTGATGCACCGCTCGCTATCTTCTGCGACGCCTCAGATTTCGCAGTCGGCGCCGCCCTCCAACAGTGGGGAGAAGGACAATGGCGACCATTAACATTCTTTTCCAAGAAACTCAGCCCTACAGAATGCAAGTATGGTGCCTATGACCGTGAACTTCTTGCTATATACCTGTCTGTGAAGCATTTCAGGCATATGGTAGAGGCAAGAAAATTCATCATCTTTACAGACCACAAGCCATTGACGTACGCCTTCCGCCACAAGACGTCACAGATATCGCCTCGACAGTTCCGACACCTGGACTTCATCAGCCAGTTCACAACCGATGTTCGACACATTGCTGGCAGCGACAACGTAGTCGCCGACGCACTCTCCAGAATCGAGGAGATCCATGCGTCAATCAACTATGAGGCCCTAGCAACATCGCAGCGCACCGACGGAGAGTTGGCCAGACTACGACAGGACCGTTCAACAGGACTAAACCTGAAACAGATTGCAGTTCCTGGCAGCACCTGCACCCTCTGGTGTGACGTTTCGACACCTACCGCTAGACCCTTCATCACGACACCCTTCAAGAGAACAGCGTTCGATAGCGTACATCGCCTAAGCCATCCTGGCGTAAAAGCCTCTGTCAAGCTGGTAACGCAACGGTACGTGTGGCCCTCCATCAAGAAGGACTGCAGGAAGTGGACGCAAACCTGTCCGGAATGCCAGCGTTCCAAGATCACGCGTCACGTAAAAAGCCCCGTCGGAACATATGCACCGCCGTCTAGCCGCTTTGACCACGTCCACCTAGACATAGTGGTGATGCCGCTATGTGAGGGATACCGGTACTGTCTCACCATGATAGACAGATTTTCCAGGTGGCCGGAAGCAGTACCATTGCAAGACCAGGAAGCAATCACCATCGCACGGGCATTCTATGAGGTTTGGATATCCAGGTTTGGCGTTCCATTGCGAGTCACCACCGACCAAGGCCGCCAGTTCGAGTCACATCTATTCAGGCACCTCACCAACTTGATAGGAACCACCCACATCCGCACCACAGCCTACCATCCTGCAGCCAATGGAATGGTCGAGAGATTTCACCGCCAACTGAAAGCAGCTTTAAGATGCCACCAGACTCGTTGGACCGAGAGCCTACCGACGGTCATGCTAGGCGTTCGAATGGCCTGGAAGGAAGATCTCGATGCAACCGCGGCAGAGATGGTGTACGGACAACCCATCCGCCTACCTGGCGAATTCCTGACGTCCCGATCACCAGACGCTATGGATGATGGTTCCTCTACTTTCATCAAGGAGCTTCGGCAACGCTTCAGCGAGCTCCGGCCCACCAATGGTAGTAACCATGACCGCAGGAGGAACATTTTCATTTTTAGGGACCTTAACACTGCCACCCACGTCTTTGTCCGCCACGACGCCCAGAAGAAGCCACTACAACAACCCTATGATGGTCCATTTCCCGTGATAAGCCGAGACGAAAAGACGTTCGTCATCGACGTGAGAGGACGCGAGGTCACCGTCACCATCGACCGACTCAAGCCAGCCTATATCCTGGACAAGGACCCGGTCGACGTACCAATCCCCCAGGACATAGACGACAGTTACGACTTGCAGCCACCACCAGTCCGAGAAGCTGCAGCTCCACAACCGCAGCCACAACCGCAACCACAACAGGCAGGAGACGCAAACCAGCCAGCGGCAGGAATCCATGCTCCTGCAGAGACGATTCGCCACCTACCGCAGCAGCAAACCAGATCCGGCAGACATGTCCGCTTTCCCGAGCGTTTCCAGGCTGGGTTTTCGTGATTCTAAATCACTGGCAGGGGGGTGCTGTGGCGGCTTTACGTCTCCCACACTTGCCTTGTATATAACATTAGAAATTAGTCTGTATGTACCATTTTTGTACATATCACACTGTATAGATTTCGCCTTAGGTAGTTTTTATTATATTAGGTTTTTAGGTTTTTCCCTCAATAACGCCGACATTGTAAATATGCATTAGCCCTAGAAAACCCTCCTTGTAAAATATTAATTTGATATCGGC
>MU195734.1:201-14817 GCA_016904865.1 Pissodes strobi | reverse complement strand
TGGTCGATGTAATCAATACTCGCCATGTTGTGCAGCTCTATGACACGGACGCGATCCCATAGTGTCAGGGAGAAAGCAGCCCGCAGGTATCTGTTCTGTATTGTTTGTATATGCTTCAGGTGGGTCTTTGCTACGGAGCACCAGACAGGCGCCCCGTACAGAAGTGTCGGTCTAATGATTGTTTTGTAAATCGTGAGTTTGTTAGTCAGGCTCATGTAAGATCTAGTTCGTATGAGAGGATTTAAACTCTTTTGTGTTGCTATAATCTTAGCCCTTATTGCCGCGACGTGCTTGGAAAAAAGGAGCTTGCGGTCAAAGACTATCCCCAGGCATTTGACTGGGTCCTTTGGCGTGATAGCCGCGTTGCCAATTACTATTGGCGTCATGTCGAGCTTACGTTTACGTGTCAAAATCCCTAGTTCTGTCTTCGCCGCATTCAAGGATATTTTCCAGTCCCTCTAATAGGGAGCTAGAAGGTTAAGATGTTGAGAGAGATTATGCTTTGCGGCCTGTATGTCTGGCGATTGTGAATAGATCACAGTGTCATCAGCATACAGGGCAAAGGAAGTTGAGGGGTGAGATGGAAAGTCAGCTATAAAATGACTGAATATTTGCGGCGATAATACTGTTCCTTGGGGCACGCCGGCCTTGATGCGCCTTGGCCCTGATGTGCTATTGTGGACACGAACCGAGAATGAGCGATTCGCAAGGTACGACGCAATGAGGGATGAACTTCTTAATATTTGATAAATATACATGGGAATCACAGCTATAGACTAACTAACGGCGTTGCCGACATGTAGACGGTTTCCCTTAGATACGGAAATAAAATAAATTTGGATTTCTTAGGGTACTCCAGTAACTTCGGTAAATTTAGTGCAGTCTCGTGCTAAGGAACTTGTTGTATCCCCCTCACGAACGATCCTGTTTTCAAGTCTAGAAGTATTAAAATATTAGTTTAAAAGCTTTGAAAAAAAACCCTTCGCGATTCTTGATTTGAACTCTAAAGAAAAATCCCTGAAATTTACTACGATATAACGTACCGTAAACGGATAAATTCGGACACCATCGCAGCTTCCAAGGTTAAAAAAAATGTGGTGAGATAAAGAGATAATGCAAGAAGGCCATTTCTTTTCAGAAACGTGTCTTAAAAATGTACTTTTCATCGTCTGACTAATTAGCATCGTTGAGCTATAAGTGTCTAAACTCAAGATGTGATTTTGTTATGAAGCCATTTTTCCAACTAAAAGTGGAAAAACTAATTGGCGCATAACTAAAACAAGTCATAAAAGGAGAGACATTTTTTCAGTCTCTAGAAGCCCTATATTTTATTGGTCGTAAAGAGGTTACAAATTAAGGATGGGAGAAAAAAT
The DNA here is from genome assembly GCA_016904865.1 of Pissodes strobi. Classification (NCBI taxonomy): domain Eukaryota; kingdom Metazoa; phylum Arthropoda; class Insecta; order Coleoptera; family Curculionidae; genus Pissodes; species Pissodes strobi. The sequence goes on along the minus strand of MU195734.1, from coordinate 13,444 downwards.
GGACCATAAGGGTGCCTATATTCTTGCACGCAATCTGGTTGGTGCGAAGTTCGAGTTTTTGTAGAATGGTTCCAACACATAGTTTTGCTTTATTTCCGGAATAAACCAGGGAAAGGAAATGACATCGAATTTGTTTAATTTCCTACAACCACTATTTATATTTGCCAGCCCCTTAACGTGTTGGAGGAAAATTGTAACCGATTGCAAACAAAAATTGAGCATGTTTGTGTACCACACAGGAGAAATGAAGCTTTATTTAATAAAAATCAAAGGGCAGCTCGCTAGCCCGCTCTCTCTTGCCATAGTGTTTCTCTCTTCTTCTGTCCATACCAACGCTATATCTCGCTTTCTACTCCCGTTCGCCTCGCCGTATCACACATTTCGTAACCCATTCACCAACTCCAAGTCCAGTTCACTTAAGTCAAAGTCAAAGTCAAAGTGCTTTATTGTAAAGAAACAATGTTAGTCCCTATTTACAAAGCAAGTTAAAAATAAGTCTAACCATTACGATACAATAATTATTAAATTTAAGAAAAAAGTCAAAATCTTATAAAAAAACTTAACCCTAACATATGTAAAAAACAAGACAATAAAAACAACAAAAAACATTAATCATTTAAAAAGAACAAGACATAAGCAGTATAAAAGTTTAAAAGTTTAAGCTTTAAATCCTACAGACGATCCATAAAAAATTCATTTAGGCTGTAGTAGGTAAGAAGATTTAAATCAATAAAGTATTGTTTACATGACACTCTTTGGTTGATATTGGCAATGAAGCGAACAGCCTTTTTTGCAAGACAAAAAGTATATTTTGCAAATTGTGCGTACTTGCTCCCCAAAAGGGAATACCATACCGGAGATGTGCCTCGAATAGTGAAAAATACACCATTCTAGCCATCTGTTGACCCAGTTCCTGTCTCACCACTCTTACCGCAAAGCATCCAGAAGACAACGTCTTACCCAACCCCAAGATATGCTCCTCAAGACGAAGCTGTTTATCAACCCTAAGTCCCAGAAACTTAGACATTCCAGAAGTCTGAACAGTACAACCCTCCAGATCACAACCAAATGCAAGAACATTTGTCTTATCAGCATTGAACACAAGGCGATTTGCATCACACCAATCCTTAATATTTTTTAGGTCAGCCGAGATACATGAGCCAAGTCCCCCAACATCATGCCCATGCCATGATACCGCGGTATCGTCGGCGAACATTGTGAAACTTCCACCAATTTCGAAGCAAGTCAAGTCATTGATATAAATCAGGAACAATAAGGGTCCAAGAACCGACCCCTGGGGGACTCCTGACTCCACCCTCAATGCTGTCGACCTCTCTCCACCCGACACAACCGACTGAGTACGACCATCCAAGTAGGATGCAAGCCAGGCCAAGGCAGTACCGCGGAACCCATAGCACTCAAGCTTTGCCAGCAGTATTCTATGATCAACGCAGTCGAAGGCCTTTGTCAGATCACAGAACACTGCCGCCACAGCCTCATGCCCATTAATACCCATGTATACATCTTCCAGGAGGTGTAAAATTAGTGTTTTATAAGATCACACTTACGTAAGTATTGACAATGCAATTCATTCAGCGAGCTCCACTCGGTATATAGCCAGAGATTGAGGTGACCATGAAACAAAAATATTAACCAAGTACTGTCCTGATTGACAATGATAAAAATAACGTGTACTCACCGGGGAACCTCTGTCCCCTTGCTCCATGTCAATAACCATCAATTTGCACAATACTATATCATTATTATTATTATATAATGTCAGACATATACCTTCTTTCTTCGACGACTAGCTAGTGTCACCTGAAATAGTTTGGGCTACCCCAGATGCTCCACTGCCGCTAAACAGTAAGCATCTCAGCACCCGGAAACTAAGATAACACATAACGAGATCTTAGAACCAAAGTGTGTCAATCCAGGTGACAGGTGAGGGCCCTTCTAAGTCACTAGTACCAACTCGAATGCATCCGCGCGAAAGGGCATCCCGGTCATTGCTACACAATCATCGACCACAACCTGGTAATACCTTGCCAAAACTCCTGCCATGGACTTTAATAACAATATAAACTATTATTCACATATCGATATGATTAATCAGTGCACAACAAAACACACAAAGGTAACTACGACCACTCTATATACATAGTTCTTGATCAGTCGAGGTGCTAGCACTTACTGCCTTTTTATCTGGGGTCTTTCTCAATCTCTGGTTATAGTATTTGTTTATGTTAGGGTATCAGTTGTCAAGGGTATAAAGTTACATATTACGGACGGTTGGGTAACATGTTAAATATTACTGGGTGTTCATAAAAATATGTTTATTAAATATTTTAACTAACCTTAGGATATTTTACACTTAAAAAAGAGGACTTTTCTAAAAATCCGATTTTCCCATGTAGATGCAATTGCCCTAAAGTTAACCCCGCCATTTTTGATTTAAAAAAATATATATTGTGCTGCCCTGTGCTGTGTTTGTATTCATTATGCCTCAATTTATTTTCAAAAATGTCGAAAATTCTGTTTTTTTCAAAAAAAGTCAGCCCCGCCAAAAATTGATTTGTCGCATTTTCTCTACCTTCCTTCAACAAAATCGATTTTTTTTTAAATCGAAGAAAGTGCGTTTACTAACTAATTCGATAGCGAAGATGAATATTATTAGTTTTCTCTAGTCGATCCGGATTTCAGACTATCCAGTAAACTTAGCGAAATCGATACAGCAGAACTAAATGTAGAGGACAGCTGGGGAAAAATCAAAACTTGCATACTGAATGCAACCGAAGAAGCTATTGGTAAAAGGTTGGTAAACATAAACGCAAGAAACAACACAAAGCCATGGTTCTGCGCAGAAGTGAAAGAGCTATCAGAACAAAAAAAGAAGAGCTATCTGGCATACGAAAGCACCGAAACACAGTAACTGTACGCCGAGTATGTAGCAACTAGAAACCGAGTTGACTCTTCAATCAGATCAATAAAGAAAGAACACTGGATCAAATTCACCAGCGATATGGATCACGACATATATGGAGAACAACGAAGATGCTCAAGAATAGAAAAAACCTGTAAACGAATTTATACAAACAAAAGGAATTAACATACTGACAGGGGAAAACTACTTTCAACAACTATACAGTGCCCCAGAGACACCTAACATAGGGAACTATAAAACATCCCATCAAGCTACAATATCTAAAGAGGACATAAAGGAAGGAATCAAGAAGATAAAGAACAGAAAGGCACCAGGAGCAGATAACATTAGCAACGAACTCATAAAATACACTGGCCCCGAACTCGTAACAAAGATGACAACATTATATGGAAAGATCCTCGATACATCAGAAATACCCAGAGACTGGCATGAAAGCGTTACAATCCCCATCTTTAAAAAGGGCCAAAAAACTCTACCAGAGAACTATAGAGGCATAATTCGCTTAAATTCAAGCATGAAGCTCCTCCCACACATCTTGAAATGTAAGCTCGAGGCATAAATACAAAATAGAGAACAACAGCAGGGTTTCAGACGAAACAGATCCACTACAGATGCCTTGTTCATAATCAAACAATTAAAAGAAAAAGCAATCGAATACAACGTGCCAGCATATCTATGTTTTGTCGACCTCACCAAGGCATTTGACAAAGTACGTCTGACTGACGTTATCGACTTACTAAAGGAGAGAGAAACGCCCGACAACATCGTCAAAGTTATACACAATCTATATACCGGCATATATACAAAGATTAAAGCAGGAGACGGCTACACGAAAAACATAAGAACATCAGGAGGAATCAGACAGGGAGACAGTCTCAGCCCATTTCTGTTCAACCTGATAATGGACAAAATTATAGAAGAAGTGTCAGCGATGGGTCTCGGTTATCGAATGGGCCGAAACAAAATTAACATAATATGCTACGCCGATGACGCAGTCCTCATCGCAGAAACAGAGGATGACCTGCAACGACAGCTCCATAAAAATTACATCTAACTGCAGCACAACTAAACATGAACATAACAGTAGGAAAATCAAAGTGCATGACCCTAACCAGAGAACCCATAAGATGTAAGCTCGTAGTCCAAGATCAACCTATCAAGCAAGTATCCAAGTTTAAGTACGTGGGCATGGATATATAGGACCACCACAATCCAATAAATGATCTGAGGAATCAGATCAACAAGGTAACCGCAATAGCAGGATGCTTAAGACAGGTGGTATGGACAAGATTTACAAGACTTGCGTTAGGCTATTCATGACTTACGGTATTGGACCTCGAGAAGAGACAACTAAAACAAAAAGCATGCTGCGTGTAACAGAAATCAAAACCCTAAGAAGCATACTCGGAAAGACAAGAAGAGACCGAGTCAGGAACGAGGTTATAAGAGATGAATGTCAGGTACAGGACGTGGGGAGATGGAGGCGGCAAAGTAAACGACAATGGCACGCTCATGTAACCCGAATGGCAGAAGATCGACTACCGCGGATAGCATTCCAGAACAGACCAGCAGCGGGAGATCCCCAGGAAGACCACCTAAGAGATGGAAGAACAGCTGGCAATCGACATCCCAAGAGATCCTAAGGCGACGCAATTAACAGATCGACACATCTAATTAAAGAAGAAGAAGGAGAAGAAGATCCGGATTTCCAGTTATTCGCAAACATTTCTCAAAAAAAAAAAAACGTTCAAAATCGCAGGTCCTCGGAAAATCGTGATCCAAAAATTAGCCAAATACGATGGAAAACTGCAGTTATCACTGTTCAATAGAGAAGGAATGATTTTATAAATACTAATATATTCATGCTGTTTTAACTATAGGGTTTTTCAATAAGGGCGGGTCGATGTTGAAACGGAATAAAACAAGCTGTGTGTAAGGTATTAACGAAATTCTATTTTTATTTAAAAGACCTATGTATGCCATTATGTATGGAATATGACATCGTTCAAATGTCCGCCGCGGCTTCTCACGGTGGCAGGGATCCGAGTGGTCCAATTTTCAATGACTCTGCCGCATAGATCCGGCTGAATTTGAGCGATGGCCTGGGTTATGTTGACTTTAAGGGTGTCGGTCGATTGCGGCTTATTGGCATAGACCTGCAACTTCAGAAAACCCTACAAGAAATAGTCTAACGGTCAAATCGCACTATCTTGGTGGCCAATTCACGTCACCCCTGAGAGAGATAATGTTACCCTCAAATTGTTCACGCAGAATTTTCATCGTGGCGTCCGCTGTGTGGCACGTAGCGCCGTCCTGCTGGAACCATGTGTCGTTCACGCCAATATTGTTCAATCTGGGCCAAAGGAAATCGGTTATCATCATTTTGTAGCGGTTGCCGCTGACGGGGATGGCCTCACCAACGTGGTTTTCGGACTGATGACGCCGCCGCTCCAAAATCCACACCAACCGGTAACTTTTTGTGGCTGCATTGCCACCTGGTGAACCTCGTGTGGGATGGCGTCGTCCCATATATGGCAATTTTGCTTGTTTAGACAGCCATTCATCCAAAAATGCGCCTCATCGCTAAAGATGATTTTTCGGCCAAAATTGGGGTTCTTTGCCAAATGCTCCGAAGCCCACTCAGCAAACAAGCGGCGTTGTCTATGGTCATTAACTTTGAGCTTCTGGGTCAATTGGAGCTTGCACGGGTACAGGCTCAAGTCCCGACGCAAAATTCGCCAAGTTGAAGTCTGCGAAAGGCCGAGTTTTTGTGCACGGCGAGGAATTGACTGCCTTGGGTTTTCCTGCACATTTTCACGGACAGCGGCGATGTTCTCATCCGATCTGGTATTTGTTTGACGTACGGGTGTTGGCTGATTGTTTACCGAACCGGTCATCTCAAATTTGGCCACCAAACGTTGGAGAGTCGACTTTGAAGGGCCACCGCGTCTGCCGTAAAATGGGCGCAACGAGCGCAACGTTTGCACTAACGAACACTTATTTTGATAATAAAGTTTTGTCATTTGGATGTGCTGCTCAATCATGCAACCTGCCATGGTGATTTGGCATCAGTGACTGAATAAGAAACAACAATTTAAACAAGCATCGCCAAAACAACATGGCCGCCACAGGCTTCCTACTTCGACCCGTCCCAATTGAAAAACCTTTTAGTTTTTACGTCTTTTATAGGAACTCGAACTATTTAAAAATTTTACTTAATTTAAAAGAAAATCATATTTCGAAAACTAATCATTTTCCATAAAAACGGCGCTCAGTTTCGAATTCAGCAGGTTCCAAAGCATAAGTATAGTACCAAAAAATGCCAATTTTCGAAAAAAAAAATAAAAAATTGACCTGTCGATATCGATTTTTTTTTTTTGAAAATCGATGAATATGCGTTTACTGATTAACTCAATACCGTAGATGAGGAAAATATTATTAGTTTTTCTCTAGTTGATCCGGATTTCGAGTTATTCGCGAACATTTCGCGAAAAATACGCTCTAAATCGCAAGCCCTCGGAAAATCGTGATTCAAAAATTAACCAAATATGTTAAAAAATTGCAGTTTTCACTAATAAATTGAGAAGGAATGTTTCTATAAATACTGAAATATTCAAGGTATTCTAAGATGTTTTACGTCTTTTATAGGGATTCGAACTCGAGATAAAAACTATACAAACTGTAATGATTTGAAAAAAAAATCATATTTCGAAAACTAATCATTTTTCATGAAAACGGTGCTCATTTTCGAATCCAGCAGGTTGAAAAACATAGCAACCAAAAATGCAATTTCTCCCAAAAATTTTAAAAACTGATTTGTCGATATCGACATTTTGTTTGTTACCTTCCGTCAAAAAATCGAAAATTTTTAAAATCGATAAAAATTGTGTTGTGCTCTGTGTATTGATTTGTTATTATGTTTTGCTTATTTGCATAAGCAATTAAAAATATATATCCAATTTAATTAAAAACTATGGCAATGCATCGGGGGTCATTTTGTGCTGAGTTATGCCGCAATTTATTTTCAAAAATATCAGACATTATCGGAAATATCGAGCCGAAAAAGCCTTTTTATGACATTAACCGACCCGGGTCCTGGTGCGAGGTTGCCAAACGTTGCATATTTTCTTTCAAAATGATTATTTACAGAATCAAAGGCAAGATGAAAATTTAAAAGGGCGTGTAATGTGTCCCGGCCGCGGCGTGGCGTTCGGACGAATAATTGTACTAAATAATATTTCTCCGCGGGCACCTTGTAACTCAGCTTTTAGCCAACCGAAATTAATCCAAACAAGCGCTCTATATTGCATGCATAGCTCTCCGCTCACTCTGGTACCAAAACGAATAAAAACTAACCCAAACTAACCCAAATTAAGGTAAAAAATCTGTTGATTAAAAACCACTCGTTTGGTTAATTTGGGTTAGTTTTTGTAGCATTTGCTCCCGGAACGAGCGGAGGGCAATGAATGAAGTGAAATATTTGACTAATACATACGTAGAAGTTAATAGTGTATTCCATTCGTAAATTAGTGTATATTGACATTCATTCTCCTAAATAAATGAGAGATCGACACTCGTTGTGCAGTATTTTTTATCAATGAATTTTGCTCCCTTCTTAAAAGATGAAACGAAACTGCAGCGAAAATCTTAAGAATAAATTTGGCAACAGTGTGTCTGCTGAATGATTGACATTTTGGCTATTGTTACAAATGACAGTAAATGCTCAGGGCACAACTCAGCACAAATGATGTCCGATGCATTGCCATAGTTTTAATAAAATCGGATATATTTTTTATACACTTTTTTGCAAATAAGAAAAGACGGAAAGTGGCACAAGCCTGCATAAAGGGAACGCAACTCAGAACAATATAAATTTTATGAAAAAAATAATATGGCGAGGCTAAGCCAGGAATTTTCAAGACTTTTGAAAATAAATTGAGGCACAACAAGCCTCACACAAGTCAGTATAACAAAAAAATATCGAAATATCCAAAATAGCGGGGCTAACTTAATGGATATTGCGAAATGTTGTTTCCAGGTTTTATTTCGCTATTAATTCACATTTTCCTTTGTGCAGTTAGGTAGCGGGGATAGTTAGCGAAATATGATTTATAGAAGTATGAATTATTTTTATATTTTCATGTGCAAGTAACCTCATATGTAGTAACTTCAACAACCTTAACTTTACACCTTAACACATAAGTATACAAAAGTATCGTATTATACGAATTGCTCAGCCCCGGTATTTCAGAATCTAATGTGACACACCCTGTACCTCAATGATGCAGCCTCCTCATCCGGACGCATGTCTCAATGAAAATCAATAATCATTTTCGTCACTATAGTAATCTCATTCCATTCATAAAAATTTGTTGAGTTAGTCAAGTGTTTTTCCCAATAGGCTTTTACATAACCAAATCTTCTGGCCCTATAGGGCAGTGTGCGTTACATAGATGCTCGATTGTTATTACATAAAATAACTCTATTTTTTACATATACTATTATGTTTGTGGGAGGATATTTCGTATAGAGTGTGGACAGCTACAGGTTATTAAATGTTAATAATAATTAAATCTGTATTTGTATAATATATTTAAACACTATTTAATCAATTTAGGGAACTCATAGTCCGGCCTAAAGTAATTTTAGTTGTCTTTTCATATTATAAACTTTAAAAAGGAAGATGATTGTTAACAAAAACGTGAATGAAAACAGTTATATGTTGGACACTAGGGGTCAGTATCATCAGTTTTCTGAAGACAGGGTAAGTCCAGGATATACGATATATTTTTTATTCTACATTTCTTCATTTTTTTTTTAGGGGAGTAGTATAGATTCGCACGAGAATGCTTTTGATGATATGAAGCATCTAATAACGGCAAGTATTTTCTATATATTATATTTATTTAGTTAAAAATAATTTTGTGCGAAATCAATTGGGGGGAGGGTTAGGGTTACTTACTCATAATTTCTAATAAGTAGTACCTATTATGATGAATACAACACAATTCCCATCATTTATTTCGTGTGCCGATCAGAAAAAAATATTGTACCGGTTGGCCATGATTAAATTACAGATTGTACCTGTCATTGTCAATTTCAGAAGATTATGTTCACGTGTTTTAATGTTACTTTATTTTATAGTTGTTAATGTTGCCACGTTGATGCTATCTTCTTTTCTATTCGCTTTTATACATTATTTATTTTTTGAATAGCCACAGCCATCTTTATCCCAAAAGTGGTCATCAAATATTATGTAGGTTAGGTAAGACTTGGTGGTAATACTTTTCAATTTTATTTTTTTGTGATAATTTTGAATTTTATCAATAAAAGAAGTTTATAGTTACAGTAATAGGACAATACTACATCTACCAGAACCCATAAACTATATATTTACCTATCGCTATAACATTTAAAATAATTGAAAAGTGAAACTGCCTATAGAAGGGCTTAAAGCTGGATTTATAGATTGACATAACATAAGCATAGCATAAGCATAAGAAGTTAAACATTCATATTTAATGTAAATATGTTCTATATTGTTGTGGAGGATTCATTCTTACCCTGGAATTGATTGCCTTTTGCTCCACAAATGATTGAAATTTTGTTTGGATTGTTATAGAGCCACTTCGGGCCCGGCTCAAGGATGTAAACTGCACAAGTGCAAGTTTAGTGACCCTTATGAAATTTGTACCTAGTTTCTTCGATTCGGTGTCTATTCGGACACCGTTTTCAAGAAAAGCAAAAAACTAAAAATGAAAATGGTTAGCAAATACAATAAAACAGTAAAAAGCTCTTGCAGATTGTCAGGCTTTAAACTGACTTTGACAAGATGACAATTATAATTGTAATTATAACCCAAACTACTTCTAAATACTACAAGCCACCTGTAAATGCTATAAACACGAAATGATAAATATTTCTCAACGTTTGCCCCAAAGTCAAAATTTTAAGTTTTTTAATATAAATATTAAAAAAAAATAAATTAATTTTTAAATCGACAGGTTTAAATTAGACTTTAAATGTCATTTGGAACAATATTTTCTTATAATTTTTTTGCGTATTTATTTCTGAAATTCACACTGGTTCATGGGCGTAGACAGGGTATATTAACCGAGTCATTTTGCAACATACCATTCATGCCATGCACTTCAAGAGGGTGCCGAATTCTTGTTTTTTAACGATTTTAACGACTTTTGGGTAACAATTGGGCGTGGCAACCCCAAAAGTTTTAATTTGTGCTTATTTTTTTTTTCACCGAAAATAACGTGCTATTTTGCCTGCTCTCAAACATCAATATGCCCACCGTGCATTGTTGCCGCTGTTTCTACATCATCGCTCGTTTTAGGATCAAGATGGCTGTGGATATGCTCTCTTTTTGCTATTTTGGGTAGGTCTGACCTAATGCAAAATGGTTTAAAATAAACCTATAATATAAAACTATGCGCTACGCGAGGTTGCCAAGTCTCTACTATTTTCTAAATTATTATTTCGATTGGCTGGCGTTCGTTTCGTACGAAAACTTGCTTTCTCACATGAAGTCTACGTATTTCTAAAATTTAATTGTAATAATTTGAGGTCAAAAATATTTAATTTTATTTTGAAACGGGCTTTATTTTTTATATACCTTAACACCCTAAAAGGAGCCAGCGACTGGTTCAGTGGTATTCACTTACCAAATCTATCTGTATTTTGAGGCAAATGATTATTTCAGATTTAAAAAAAATTAAGTTCAGAGACTTATTTTTTCTACTCCACCACTGGCACTGGCTATTTCAAATAAAAAAATAAATTAAATTTAGCGTTTTATTTCTGTTACTCTACCACTGGCACTGGATATTTCAGATTTAAAAAGGTTAATTTTTTTTACTTCACCACTGGCACTGGTTATTTTAAATTTTTTACTCCACCACTGGCACTGGTTATTACAAATAAAAAAAAAACAAGTTTAGCAATTTATTTTGTTTACTCCACCACTGGCACTGGTTATTTCAAATTTAAAAAAAATTAGTTTTATTTTTTTTACTGCACCACTGGCACTGGTTATTGCAAGAAAAAATAAGTTTAGCGATTTAATTTTTTACGCCACTACTGGCACTGGTTCGATATTATTCGTTTACCAACTGAGCCTTTACTTAAGGGCAAATAATTTTGGTCCCAAATTTGAAATCGATAATTTTAACTCTTGAAAAAGCCTCGCCACTGGCCGGATTTTATTCAATAATGAATTGCAAGACGAAGAATTTTTGTTCCAAATTTGAAATCAATAGTTTCAATATGTCAAGAGACATCATGATAATAAATAAACACACAAAAAGAAACACTTATTTTCTGATAATATTATTAGAGTTCTAAAGCGGCGAATAATTTTTGTTTCAAATTTGAAATCGATAGTTTCAATATGTCAAGAGACATCATGATAATAAACAAACACAATAGAACCACTTCTTTTCTCAAAATATTTTTTCGAATTATTAGAGTTCTAAAGCGAGGAATAATTTTTGTTTCAAATTTGAAATCGATAAGTTCAGTATGTCAAGAGACGTCATGATAATAAATAAACACACAAAAAGAAACACTTATTTTCTGATAATATTATTAGAGTTCTAAAGCGGCGAATAATTTTTGTTCCAAATTTGAAATCGATAGTTTCAATATGTCAAGAGACATCATGATAATAAAGACACACACAAATATAAACTGTTATTTTCTCAAAATATTTTTCGAATTATTTGAGTATTCTAAAGCGACGAATAATTTATGTTTCAAATTTGAAATCGATAGTTTCAATATGTCAAGAGACACAATGATAATAAACACACAGAGATAGAACCACTTGTTTTCTCAAAATATTTTTCGAATTATTTGAGTATTCTACACATATTTCGGTTCTGTATCTCTAAGAAATACAGATATATTTTTCTTCAGTTACTGTACCTTTTTCATTTTGATGTTTATGAGAAAACAATAATTTATCATGGCCAGTCGTTGCGTAAAATAAAAGCGAATTTAATATATATATATCCGTTGTCGTTTGGTAGTTTAGCTTCATTTTTGGCAGGGATTCCCAAAGGTTATAGTCCTTAACATTCCTGTATCTTTACAAGGGGCAAAGCTCTTGTCTCTGCAAGGCGGGTCTTTTTAAAATCATTCCATCTCATAAGTGTGCGTTGACACGAAATTTGAAGGAAAATTTTTCAAAATTAATCATATTTTTAAAACGAATGTCACATTCTAATCGCAGAAAATCTAAATTTGAAAATAATAGTTTAGCTTAGAGGGTACATGATCCTGTCACAACTTTACAAATATTTACTTGCTGGGTTACGCTACCTTGTCCTTTTAACGTTACTTCATAAAAGTTATATTTCCAGATTCTATGTTTCAACATTTCATGTCAAACATTACCCTTTCAGGATGAAGAAAATGAGAAAAAATCGTCGCTGCACTACGCCAGTTTCAATTTTATCAACTCGATAATCGGGAGTGGAGTAATAGGTTCGTAAATCGCCATCGTTATTATTTGATAATTTGATCCGAGATAATAGCTTATCGATCTGAAGCATTTACCGCTTTTCTGTCGCGTAGAAGCCATAAATTTTTAATGTTGCCATGAAACCATTGCAATTATTTTTGAAAGTAATTCAAATTAAATTCTATTATACACTTACACTATCTTTAATAGACGTTCACATGACTTACAAGCTTGACATTTAAATTTTTTCAGTCGTTCAATAAATGCCAATGCCTACAATTAACACACAACAGCTCATGAATGTCCCATTTATGTCCAATTCTAATCCGGTACGTCTGAGCACCTTTAACGGATCCTCACGGGACGTCTGAAATGGACCTTCTAATTCTTTGGGTTATATTTAAACTCCCAGATGTCCAAAGCTACGTATTTAGTCTTTCAATGGACGTTAATAACGTTCGCTTAGTCGCGATGTCACGTTCATGGGCCGTTGTTGATACCTTCAATTCTATCCGGGACTTCAGTGTTGTCCAGAAGATAAAGCCATGACCAGTAGATGAAAATATTTCGTCCTCTCGATATAAATCTTCGCCTTAGAGTTTCCGATTGATAAGGCGATGATGCCACTGTTACAACTTTTTCATGACTTCGACTTAAAAAACTATAATATTCTTCTTTAGCGTATTTAATTGGGTGGATATATCTGGCAGATGTGCCCCAATTATTGCATAATTTAATTTTATGTTTAGTATTCGCACTTTTGACATGAACTGGCATGCTGGCAGGAACGTCAAACTGGTGAGAGGAGTTTGATTACGGGGAGT
>JAEQML010073680.1:0-14818 GCA_016904865.1 Pissodes strobi | reverse complement strand
AATTAAAGAAAATTGCAGTAAACTTCAAAAAATATACAGTCAGGATTTAGATCTTGATTTTGGCAACGAATGTGTCCAATTTAAATATTTTATAAAATCATTGAATCTTCCCCCTACTAATGGCCAAGAAATTTTGGCATGGCTGGAAATAATACGTAGCAAAAACTTAACTTGCACATTTTGAAACATGCACGTGATGCTACGTATTTATTTATGTATTCCAGTATCAAATTGTACCGGAGAAAGATCTTTTTCTGTCCTTAAAAGAGTTAAAAATTATTTGCGGAGTAATTTAGGGGATGCGAAAACTGGGGACTTGGAAGTTTAAAGTATGGAGTCAGATCTCGTAAAATCAACCTCCTTCGACGACATTATTCAACATTTCTCCAGTCAAAAATGTCGAAAAAAACATTTCTAGAATCTTACTCTTAAAATTGCCTTTTTTTATTTTGAAATTACCTTTAATAAAAGTTTTTGGGCAATGGGTCGCATAAACTGTTCCTTTATTACCTTTATGTTTTTTGCTGCATTTGATATTATTTGTATACTATCTTATGTGTAAGAATTGTGGATTTATGTGTTGATCTCATTGATCTCATTATTGATATAATGTGTTAGAAGTAATACCTATACTTTAGTTGTTTGTGTGTATTTATAAGGAGCTTAGTTCGCTGGATTAGTCGATTAGTTTTTTTAAACCTTGGAAACTATCAAACTTCTATTAAGTTATGATATTTTAAGTTAATTGTTTTATTTATGTCATTTTTTACAAATATTAATGCTAAGTTGTTTGTTTATACTTCGATTTTATGTTTTATAATTTTCCCTGGGTACTTACATGTATTTTATCGATTATACATTTATTACAATTAAATTAATCTAGGTTTTTTTTCAACAAAAGGTGCAAATTTCCGCTTGCATATTTTTACAAGATTACGTTTAGGCACAACTTTGATAATATGTGTCATCACTTGCTCCATTTTTTTAAATTCATTTCGAAAGTTAAACAAATAGGCGCTAAAATTTGTCTGGCCTAAGGCGTCAAACGACCTTAATCCGGCCCTGGTGCGGTAAATAGGTTAATGAAAAGCTGTAATAATTGTAAATTAGATTTATTTAATATATCACTGTACAGATTGAAAGAGTTCCTTAAAAATGGCAATAATAATGTAGTTTGTTGATTGCTTTGCATTGGCTATAGGTACCTATTTTATTTTTTGTATTTTATTGTTCTGATTATTTGTCAGTTTTATTATATTTTGGATTTTATAAATTACCTTTTTATGTATTATTAGTTATCCTTAGTTTTAGTTTAAGTTATAGTGTCTATTCCGATTCTATAACTGATTGGGCTATGCCCGTATGTTTGAAATAAATAAATAAAAATAAATAAAAAATGTGAGGATATAGTCATAACTTTATATAAAGTCAAAGATATTTGAAACAATATTTTTTTAAATAGCGGAAAAAGAGCAAAGAAATGTAAGCAATTAATGCTTCAGTTTTTAGAAAGCATACATTTTAAAACTAAAAAATAAAAATTATGACGATTTATATTTTTGTCTGTAACTTTATTTTTTGGAGTTGGATGATTTATTTATAATATTTCGAAAATACTTAATTCAGAAATAAAAGGCAAACATTTTTAATAATATTAGTTCCTTAGAAATATATATTCTTGATAAAATTTTGTTCAAATAGACAAACATTATTTTTTATTGGTTCGTCAAATTTTAGGTTAGGTTAGTTAGGCTTAGCAGGTTAACAGAAAAAAAAAACCAAAGGTGTGTAAGCAATTAATGCTTCAATATCCAATACATTAATTTTAATGCTAATTGTATATTTTTGGGGAAAATTTTTGTCTGTAGGTTTATTGTTTATAGTTTTATGATTTATACAAGGGGTCTTTCACTACTGGCATTACATGTACATTTTCTTGGCAGTCCCAGGGCAGTCAACTAGTAATTAGTGGCAGTCATAGGCAGTCGTCTTAACATTCACTGGTAGTCCCCGGGCATTCTTTTGCAGTCGCAGCAGTCCTAAGGCATTCCCTAACAAATCAGTAGCAGTCGGCGGCAGTCGCTTGAAATTTAGCAGGCGATCAGCAAGTTTTGTTGCAAGGAATGGTCAAGAACCACGTAACGCAAGGGCCTCGGCAGCCAACAGGCCCTGTTGGCTGCTGAGCAGAGTGTTTATTTGTTTTGCTGTAGGCAAGTAAGCAGTATTGCAGTTTGCGCGCCATTCCATTGTCTATTAGGCTAATTAGGTATTTGGTGATGGTTGTGAATGACGTGTGACCATTTTTTGAGTTTTAATTGAGATTTTGTTAGTACGCTTTTGACGTTAAAGATATAATATGTATATACATATTTGGACGGTAGGTAACTTTATTTTTCCGCGCGAAAAATGAAATACTCGCCATGGAGTAGACATTATGAAAAAAGACATTCTTTCAATCAAAAGCATAAAAATAGTTTTAGAAAAAGCTAAAGATGACGCATTGTGTGACATAAGTGAGTTGGGAGTTAATCTAAGACATGAAGATGAAGTGCATGCATCATCCACTGTATCTTTTCCACCTACTACCGAGCCTGCTACCCGATTTTCCGAAGAACCAGTCATTAAACCATTTGAAGAAAATATTGCAATAGAACCAAATATTGAAGGTCATGATGATGTACAGGGTGACTTTAAATCTATGTATGGCTAACTCGAAAACCGTAAGAGATACTGTGTCGGTCAAATTAAGGCAAAATTGCGCATTTAGGTGCGCAACAATATGCCGTTTAGAAAGATTTAAAATTCCGAGTATTTCCAGATATCCGAAAAAAAACCGAAATACATATTGAAAAATCGTTTTATTTTTTTCCTGAGCTTATTTAAAAATGGATTTCAAATCGGATTGCGTTTTTGCATTGGCACTTTTTTCGCTCTATCCAATGGTGATATTCAGTTTGGAATCCGACGTTTCGTCTTCAAGGGGTCATCATCAACTTTCTTTTTTAAATACGATTTTTTTTTATCGTTTTTCCGATGATATTGGCGTTATTAGGTAATATGAATATGTGTTTTTATTATTTTTTTTTATTTTTATTTTTTTCTTAAATTACTTATTTTGCTTTGACGTAAATTTAAATAGTTTGTTACTTTTGAAATTTTTACATTCTATAAAAATATTTTATTTTGTTTTTTTGTGTTAAGTGGAAAATTAAGACCTTTATTTTTAATAAAAATAAAATATAATAAAATTAAATAAACAAATTCATTTATTTTTTACCCCAAAGGAAAATAAATAACTTCAAAAAAAAAAAATATAAAATTAAAAAAAAAACAAAAAAAAAATTAAAAACACATATACATATTTATAACACCAATGCATTTAAAAAACGCTAAAAAAATTAAAGTTCGTACTTAACAAAAAAAGCTAATGAAGATAAAACGACGGATTCCAAACTGAATAGCATCATTGGATAGAGCTGAAAAAGTGGCAATGCAAAAGTGCAATTCAATTTGAAATCCCTTTTTAAATAAGCTCAGGAAAGAAATAAAGCGATTTTTCAATATTTCGGTTTTTTCCGGATATATCCGAAAATACTCGGAATTTAAAACTTTCTAAACGACATATTGTTAGACACCTAAATGCGCAATTTTACCCTAATTTGATGTACCTGCAGCTCTTACGGTTCACGAGTTCCCTATACATAGACTCGAATTCGAGTCACCCTGTTGAAATTTGGATATTGATAGTTTAACTGTATGTATGTAGTACTTTATGTTGGTATTTTCTTAAAAGCATCATGGTAGGCTCTCTAGTGATAGACTTATCAGTTCAGATGTAAGTCATTAAGTACCCCAAGCAAATGTAGAACTTCTGAAAAAAACTGCCAAACAAAAAAAAACGAACCAAAAATTAAAATTCTAAGAAAGAAAAATAGGGACAGAAGCAGTGAGGAAAGTTCTGAAGATTTTATCACAGTTGAACCGTTAAGTGAATTTGAAAATGAATAATTTTCAGATGTTGAGTTAACATAAAATCAAAACACCACTACTTGTAATACCATGAAACAAGAAGAGTACTATGCTGGTGTATTTTACGATGATACCTAGTATATTGGCCGTATTGTCGAAGTTTTACCAAGCAATAAATATAAAATGAAATTTCTTAAGAAAGAACTTGATGACTTCATATGGTAAAAGATGGTATTCAGATTGTAAAATAAAAATTTATTTTGTATGGACCAATTAATATTGTTGGAAATTATCCCTTTAAACTGAAACGCCAGGAACAAATGGAACTTAATACTATAGGAAAATATACAAAACCTTAAAATGAGTGTCTAATTACTTTTTAAAATATAAATGTACTGGATTATAAAATTTGTACAACCATTATTTGCCGTTAATTCATAGCTTGGCATCTCTCTTTACACCATGGACGTATTTTCTACATCAATGGTAAAATCTTGGGTAAAATGTCATTTGACAGGGTATCGACTAGTGTCAAATGTGGTGTCAAACGACGGATTTTCTTTAAACGGCGGAATAAATCATTTTTAAAATGAATCGTCGGTTTAATGAGAAGGAGCGGGCTCTTATTTTCAAACTTATTAATTATTTTACTCGAGAAAGAGATGTTGGTTAATCGCTAAAATTTTTATAACGTCACTAACCGTGACGTAAAGGCAAATAATAGTTGTACAATCTACATGTTATAATTATATTTTTTAAGAGAACATTGCAGAATTTTTATATTATATTTTTTAAGGGGATATTTTAAGAATTTTTATATTTTATGCAGGGTGTTATATATTCGAAGCGAAGTCGGTATGAGGATCCCATAACCATGGGTGATACAGTGGTTAGCAAATAGAGACAAGTAAATCCGGCATTCTAAATACCTAATAATTATACGAAATATTACACCTGCTTACATTTTAGTTTGTTTTTCAAAAATGTCCATTATTTTCGATAAATGGGGTATTTAAATATACGAACTTGGTTGCTTAGATTATTCCTGATTTTAATTTGTACCTACTCATTTAGTTTCTTAATAATACCCTCGATAATACCTAAAAATTTCGCTAAAACACAAATAAAAACAAATGGGAGAACACCAGGGCCTTGACCAAGGTATATAAAGAGATAATTATTTATGGTATTTTCTTTTGTTGACAATTACTAGTAGACTTGAAAAGTATTTGGCAGTCGCAAGCAGTCTTAGGCAGTCACAAGCAGTTCCTAAACATTTTAGGCAGTCTCTAGCAGCCTATAAAATTTTACGGCAGTCCCTAAAGTCACTGGGCATTCCCTGGCAGTCGCGCTTAAAGTGATATTTTGGCATTACATGTACATCTTTTTTTAAAGTGAGAGACCTCTTGGATTTATATTTACAGTCTTTCGAAAATACTTCATTCAGAAATAAAGCTAAATTTTCTTTAATACTATTTCGTCAGAAAACTATATTCTTGATCAAATTTTGTGCGTAGACAAAAAAGAATTATTATAGATTCCTCTAATTTTAAGTGAAGATAAAAATATGACTTTGCAAAAGCAGGCATAATTTAAATAAGCACTTCAATGGCGAATATTGTGAAATTCGCGTGAATTATTTCAAAAACACATCAGCTGTCTCTCCCTCAAAATGAAAAAACGTAGTGAATCTAAAAGAAAGTTTGTAAATGTAATTTATAAGCTAAATAGGTATTTCTAACGCACGTATATCTGAAACAACAGATTTATCACCCATTATATTTGTTCGATGGGAATTGGGTAATTCGCGTGTATTATTTAAAAACAATATCAGCTGTCTCTCCCTCAAAGTGAAAATAAGGAGTGAATCTAAAAGAAAGTTTGTATACGTAATTTACAAGTTAAATAGATACTTCTAAGGCACGTACATCTAAAACAACAGATACATTAGTTTAAGAACAAAGGAAATACAATAGTTTTAATGCTAAAAAATATTCATAATTTGGCATTTTATCCGTAGCTTTATTTTTGATAGTTCTATGTTGTATATTTACACTATTTCGAAAATACTTAATTGGAAAATGAAGGGAAAACTAACTAATATTAATTACTCAAGATCAAACATTTTTTAAATAAGCATTTATAAAATAGCAAAAATAAGTGCATATAAGTTTAAGCACAACATAGAAGGTATTAATTTTAAATCTAGAGGAATACAAAATATTAGAACTTTTGTATTTTTTTGTTTAAAAATATTAAAAATATAAGATTGTCACTTTGTAAAATCAAATATACTTAAAATAATTAAATTTTTTTGAAATTTAAAAGAGCATGGCTGAAAATTCTACATTTTTTAAAATACATTCATTGTAAACGCGGAATAAATTCAATTCAGTTAAAAGTATAGAGATTTAGATTTTGTCAATGTCTGAAAACTGCACTGGCAAAATTAGTATTTAGCAAAAATTACATTTTTTGCGAAATTACCGTTTAGATGTTAGAAGTCTATTTCTAACTACCATATCCTTATCATCTCAAGGCTCACAGGAAAGTATGAAAAACTAATTGATATGAAGGTGAACTTATTTGTAAGTAGGTACTTCCCGATCCTCAAATCACGGTCTAAAATGTGATATACTTCTAAATCCGTCCCTGAGGACTTGTAGTATATGGATATAATAAATAAACTTTATTCATTATGGAGCAAGTGATCGTAGCAAGACATAAAACTTAGACGAAGCACTATGTAAAATCTTGGTACGACGGATTTTGTAAATTAAGGGCATTTTATAGGCGCTCATGAATAATTAATTCCACATTAAAACAGACAACACTCATTGTGAATAAGAATTCATAAAAATCGTAATGAGTCTTTATTTATCTTAGTCTACGAGTCCGCCGGATCCAATATAGCACTCCACTACTAGAATAATGTGCACGAAATGACACTAATTAAATAATGGTATTTTCACATTTAAGAATTTATTCGGAGAAATAACATTTTCATCACTTTCCCTCTTGGTAGGCGCAATTTCACTCTTATAAAAATATGAATTTTATTATCAGACACTGGAATGGACTGGACACAGCTGGTTATCTAAAAGACGACTAGAGTGAATTTAATGTGAAGAGAAAGCATAGGTCGAAGGTAGGGGACTAAAGGGGACATACCGGTTTAATTTTAAGAGGGTCGTTACAGAGGAACAAAGTCATTTCCGAGTAAGCATGAGTACGTAATAAGTATTTTATTATTTTTTATGAATTATAGATGTTTTGATGTTAATACGAAACACGAGGAGTTTAATGATACTATTGTGCGGGTTCTGAACCAAGTAGCTCCAAGAGTAGAGAAAGTTATTAAGCCTAGATATAAAGAGTGGTTTAATGAACGAATTTACGATGCAATTAAATATAGAGATGATAGTTATAAAAATTTAAGAATAAGTCAACTGGATAGTGATAAAAGTAGGTACAAAGAGTGTAGGAATAGGGTAGTCACTATTATAAGGGAGGAAAGGAAAAGGTTTTATGAGAGGAAAATTGTTTTGCAGAAAAATAATCCTCGGAATATGTGGGAAACACTAGGGCAGTTAATGAGTGATAAAAAGGAATACAATTAATAAAGTTGAAATAAATGGGGAGGTTATCACTAAACCTGAACACATGGTGGAAAACTTAAATAAACATTTTATAAACAGCATAGAGAGATAGTATTATTCAAAATATCGATACAGTAGCCATTACAGAGTCATACATGCGTAATGCATTGTATTGGTATTGGTTCGGCTGAGGTTGATACGGATCTATCTGCCTTCAGGTCGTTCTTTTCATCGGAGAGACTTCAACACGTTCAGAAGGTTAGGGAAAGTCATGGCAATTATTTTGCTACTGGCTCTCCGATTAGACGGAAGAATTTTTAGATAGAATGACGCGAACAGAGGATCAAGCACCCTCTGAAAAATTGGATGATGGCAAGCTTAGTGTTTTTCTTATTAATATTCAGTCCTTAAGACACAAAACAGATGAATTACTTCTATTACTAGAAGAGCTTAATTTTCCAGAAATCATTGCCATAACTGAACATTGGTTAAATGTTGATGAACCTGTGTTTGTCAAAAATTATACAACAGTAACTAGATTTAATAGAAGTAATTTATCTCATGGAGGTACTATGATAATGTCTACTAACAACGACTTTTCGGCAGTAACTAAGTTCGATAATTTATTGTGTGCGAAAGTATTTGAATTTTCTATCGTCTATCATAACGCTTACGACCTCTATCTTGTTTGTATTTACAGAACACCTGACGCTGACATGCATACATTCAGTCAAAGATTACTGAGCTTGCTTGAATCCCTGCCTTTAAGAAGCAAATTAATTTTGTGTGGCGACCTTAATGTTGACTTTTCCAGTGTGTGTGCTGCTCAAGAATCCCTTCGGTCCATTTTCGACTCTTTTGGTATAATCATGCATATTAACTCACCAACTAGAATAACTAAAACTAGTTCTAGTACTATAGACTATGTCGTGTCATCTTTTGATCCAGAATTCGTTGACTGTGCTGTTCTTAACCCGGGTTTCTCTGATCATGAGGCAGTATTAACAGAATTTTCGGTAAAATTCAAATGCAAAATTGCTTCACGCAAATTATGCCGTATATTTTCGGACAAAAATTTTCTAAATTTCAAGCACCTATGTCTAATAACTGACTGGGTTGACCTCTCTGATGATATCGATACCGAATTTTCTAGATTTATAAAAGCTTTATCTACTCTGGCGTTCGAATCCTTTCCGCTTAGGCCTATCAAAATTAATAAACATAACCCCTGGTCAACTAAAGGCTTACGCACATCTGCAAAGAACATGCGTTCATTATCTCACTTAAAAAAATACTCGGACAGCGTCTTCTTCCATGATTACGTGAAACTTTACAGGAAAGTCTATCATAAAACTATAAAAGCTGCCAAGGACATTTATTATAATGAGAGGCTGGCTAAATCCGGTAACGTTGCTAAAGAATCATGGTATATTGTGAATGACTTAAGGAATAAGGCTTCTTCGTCTGGCACTATCGCTAATTCACCTGAGAACCTAAACAATTACTTTGTAAATGTGGCTAAAGATTTAATGAACACCATAACTCCTTCTCATGATCCACTTTCATATCTCTCTAATGCTAATGTGAATTTACACAGTTTCTTCTTTACGCCTGTAGCATTTGCTGAGCTTCGCAGCACAATTAAAGACATTAAAAACAAATCCTCATCTGGGACTGATGGGTTTACTCTGAAAATGTTTTCAAACCTGCCGGAATGCACATTAAACCATCTTACTGCTTTAATTAACAAGTCATTCCAAAATGGCGTTTTTCCAAACTGTCTTAAGACGGCAATAATTATTCCTTTGCATAAAGGAGGAGATAAAGACCAAGCTTCGAACTATCGCCCATTTGCACTACTTCCCACATGATCAAAGATCATTGAAGGATTGGTTAAAAAAAGGCTTCTATCTTTTCTCTCTAAATATAAAATACTTACTACCCATCAATTTGGATTTTTAAGTAACAAATGCACAAATGATGCTATGTTTTCCCTCTTTAATTATGTACACTCCAACCTGAACAACCATCACTCTACAGCAACCATTTACTGTGATTTCTCTAAAGCTTTCGATTGTGTAAATCATAATATCTTAATTAACAAATTGCAGTACTACGGATTCAGAGGAGTGCCTCTCGAATGGTTTAAGTCGTATCTTAACAACAGAAGTCAGCTTGTAAGGGTTGATACGTCGATGTCTTCTTGCAGGCCAATAGATTGTGGAGTACCCCAGGGTTCAGTACTAGGCCCCATTTTGTTTCTGCTGTTTATCAACGACATTGCTTGTCTGGACACTAGCGGTAAAGTTTGTCTCTTTGCGGACGATACTACAATCCGGATATTACGGCGCTTCATAGAACTGTATCTAGTGACTTATTCACCATTAAATCATGGTGTGATTCTAATCTCCTGTGCCTCAACGTTTCTAAAACTAAAGTTTTGTCATATAAAAGTACGTTGCAATCTTTTGTACTTAATAACACCACTATCGACGTCGTTGAATCTGTGAAGTTTTTGGGGCTTGTTGTGGACAGCCATTTGAAGTGGGACTTGCACATCGATGTCTTATCCAAAAAATTAAGTTCTGCCTGTTTTGCGTTAAGAACTGTTTCCAGGGAACTTAGCGTGTCAACTGCTAGAACAGTCTATTATGCCCTTTTTGAGTCGCACCTCCGATACGCCCTTCCATTCTGGGGTACGTGTTGTGCGACTCAATTTGAGCGTATTTTCAAACTACAAAAGAGAGCTGTTCGATATTCACTGGTACTAAACAGTAGAACTCACTGCCAGGATTTCTTTAAAAGATTTAAAATATTAACTCTTCCTTCCTTATTCATATTTTAATCGGTTTGCTAAATCCGCAAGCACGTATCTGCCATTCCAGATAGACCATGTCACAACTATCCACTTAGGAATACGGAGCATGATCTTTATC
The DNA here is from genome assembly GCA_016904865.1 of Pissodes strobi. NCBI lineage: Eukaryota > Metazoa > Arthropoda > Insecta > Coleoptera > Curculionidae > Pissodes > Pissodes strobi. Next base: position 4,314 of record JAEQML010073680.1, on the reverse strand, counting down.
TGCCAACCTCACGCTCAGAGTTAGTTAAAAGCTCTATATTGTACAATGCAAAAAAATGCACAATAATCTACCATTTGAACTAAAGTCAATAACATCTTTTCCCGCATTTCGCAGAGCTTTGAGATTATACTTACTGGAGAGAGCCTTATACGCAGTCAACGACTTTTTTTTTTAATTAATACTTAATTTTGAGCATCTTACACACTGGTTTAATGATTTCATGTTTAATGCTTGGTGTTTAGTGTTTAGGATTTGATGTTAAATATTTTGATATTTAATATTTTACATATTTTGACCACGTACAATTTGTACAATTGTATAGTTTTGTATAGTTAGGTTTTTTTTTTCCTTTTTATTGTATATTTCTATTTGTGTTTTTATATGTTTTGTATATTTTGTACTCTAGCTTTGTCTACAAATTGGAAAATTTTTTGACAATAAAGCATCTATTAATTAAATGATAATTACACACAAATACAGAATCTGGAAATTTTTAATTTAATTGATTATGAAGTATTAGAAAGTATTCTCTTTTCGTTGCCCAATAAAGGGAGTCCCGACGACATAACGGCGGATTTTTAAAAAATACATATAACTATATTAAGGAACCTCTCTTAAATTTAGTTAATAAATACATCATTAGAAACAGCTCGAGTACCATCTGTTTTGAAAGTATCCACTGTTGTTCCAATACGAAAGGTTAAGGGCTCAAGCAAAGCAAGTGACTTAAGGCCAGTTAATATGCTGGTGACACTTGAAAAGATATTGGAAAAAGTGATGTACCAGCAATTACTTGACCATATAAATGTCAATAATATTCTGATTGTAAATCAATCAGGATTTAGGAAAAATCATAGTTGCGACACTGCTCTTCAGAATATCTTATATGACTGGAAATATTTGTTAGATGATAAATACGCTATAGGCGAAGTTTTTCTAGATTTACAATGAGCGTTCGAGACAATTGACAGGCAAAAATTTTAATCAAGTTGAGGAAGTATGGTACAGTGGGTAGTGCTTTAGACTGGATTATTAATTATTTGGAAAATAGAAAGCAAGTTACAAAAATTGATAAGAAAGTATCGACTGAAATTCTAAATAGCTAGGGTGTACCACAGGGTAGTACCCTGGGTCCTCTGTTGTTTCTTTTATATATTAATGATATTTATACAGCCGTTGGAACCTGCTCCATCCATTTATTTGCTGATGACACTTTATTGTATTTTTACTGAAAGAACCTTGACCACCTAGTAAATTGTATTAATATGGACTTAACCCAACTTCATAAATGGTTCAATAGAAATTTGCTTAAAGTTAATGCTAAAAAAACTAAATTTATGTTAATTGGTAATAATACATTTCAAGAAGAGTTTTCTCAGAAACAACTAAAATTCGTCAAGACATAAACATCGTTTATATCGTTTATATTTCCTCCTAGAAAAAACAGTTTTTTTCAAAGTAGTTTGATGTAAAATCAACAGTGACTGGTATAATTTCAGTCGATTAAGTGTTTGGATTTGAGAATCGTCAATAGATTTCTTCTAATCTCACGTATTAATTTCAAAAGTCGTTTTCAAAAACTAAATTAAAACATGCTACCGGCTTGATCAGCTGTTCAGTGTCAGTGTCTTCTTCTTCTTGCTTCTTTTTGGCCCAGGGTTTGACAGGAGACGGCCGATACGATACAGACAATCCGTATCGATAACCAGTTAATCGTGTCGTGCGTTGTTGCCGGTTGTTTACATTTTTCCCTTAGCAGAGGACTTTCAACTTAAAGAGGAGGACTCTCAATCTTTGCGTATGACCGTAAAATAGAGAATTTGTAGTGCGGCCGAATTAGTGTAAGGAAGAAAAATCGAGGTAAATGCAAAACAATAGCTTTTGAACAATAAACATAATAGCTCATTTTAATTCAACAAAAGAATTTTGGGTACTGAATGGATAAAGATTATCTTTATCAATAATAAGATAAACTTGAACTGAATAGGAATTTCTGCATTATGGAACTGAATATTATTGTATATAAACTAGAGCGAGTTTGCTGCATTGGTGGAGTTTTTGTTTGATTGCGCTATTTTTACGATAACGTTATTTTTATTACCATTCCTATTTTTAAAATCTTCGATTTATGGAATGGCAAAGATTTTTAGGTGTTGCAAGAAATCTAATAGTAACTGGATTTGTATTGTTTGCAAAAATATTTTTCACCCAAGTTGCTTAAAAAGAACAAAGCACTATGAAGTCTTGGAAGAGAACTCTATACATTGTTCAGTTGCCTGTCGAGATTTGGCCGCAGGGACTAGGGAAGAGGATTATGAAGTCAGATCATTTGTGGGCCTTGTACAAGAATTAAAGTCTGAACTGCAGCAAAAAGATAATTACATCGCGCGCTTAAAACGAAACTCCGTAGTTTGCGAGGAAGAGTCAACGGAGTCGGAGTCTAAGCTCTGCAAAGATATTGAGTCCTATAAAAGTGAAGCCTTGGATCTACAACAAAGGCTAGACGAACAAAATAAAATAATTCAAAAATATCCGGATAAAACCTCTGAGAATTGCGAAACTCAAACAGATGTAGTAACCAATGGCATATCAACTCAAACTATGACTTTGAAGAAAATTTCAATAAGCTCGCAGTCCGAAAGCATTTCAGTATGTTCGTCAGCAAGTCAAACGTCAATTAGGTAATTTTTAGAAACTGCAGTACAAACCGACAATCCGGATACTTCTGCTTTAACACTTGCGACGAAATTAACTTGATAAATGCTAAAAATCAAAATCAGGCACGGCCCAATGATAATGATTACCGGAAGCCTGCAAGTACCCATACTAATACCGATCACACTTTTGCTGCACACTTAAATATATTAAATACAAAAAATAAACAGTTGCAAGTCGAAATTGACGAAATAAAATGCAAAGAATCACAAACATTTATAGAATTGAAATCTCTCTGAGTTAAAACAAAGTCTGGAAGATCAAATTACGGAGTTAAATGCCCTAAAAAAATATGCTAGTAACAATAGAATCATTAGAAAAGGATAATCAAGTCTATGCTAATGAAGCTAAACAGTTGCAGTTAAAGTTATTTAATATCCAAACTAAATAAGCAAGAATTTAATGAATTAGAAACAGAAGAACTCCGAAAGTTAAACAAGAGCATGTTAACATCCATCAAGGTTTTAGAAAGTGAAAGAGTCGGCAACCTACAATCACCCAACATAACATGAAGATTAAAATCGACTGAACACTCTGATGAGAATGAGGATTTCAGACTTAGACCAAAGGCATCGGTCTACCAAGGACATCAGTCTATATCATCATCACCTGAATGTCCAGAAAATTTGAAAAAAACTTCAGGAGAATCGGATGAAATGTCCGAAAAAAAGTCAAATCCAAAGGTTCTTGTAACTGGTGACTCTACTGCTAGGAATGTTGCAGCTGGGTTATATGAAACTTTAGTAAATAGGTATGATGTTTTTGGTTATGTAACAAATAATGAAAATTTGAATGAAGCCATATTCCCCATGATTTCAAACCATACCAAAAGTGATCATGTGATACTGTGTTTGAACCTTAATCTTAAAGTACCATCTTTCATTGAACTTAAAAAATTGTTAAGTATAGGAAAAATTTCGCACTTAATTATTTGTCTAAAGTGTAACTTCGTCGCATAACTTCATTCATTGCAGATTATGTTAAGGATAAAAACATGTCGGTTAGAATAATTGATAATACTTTTGAAAAACACACACATCTGGATATCGACAATCTGTTAAATCGCTATGTCAGTTACTTAAGCATTATATTGAAGCTTCTTTATGTATGCATGGCAAGATTATGCTTAAATCAGTACTTATTACTTATAGTGCACAAAAGGATTTTATTAAACATAACTTGGTTGTAGAGGACAATGGGGTTGATAAGGACAACCATATAAGTATTTTGCCCACAATTACCATTAATGACTCACATGAACTTGAAAAGTCTTTTTTAGGATAGACAACTCTGCTGACTGTTTGACTGTTTTTTTGTTAAATATACAGTCTTTAAGATATAAGACTGACGAACTATATATACTCTTAGAAAGCCATAATTTTCCACATTTGGTTTCATTAACTGAACATTGGTTACACCCGGGAGAGACCACTTACCTTCAAAACTATTGTGTTATTTCCATATTCTCTAGGTCAGATTCAATACATGGCAGGACAATGTTATTGGCAAGTAAGGAGGCAGAAAACATATATGGATTTATATCTGTAAATAAGTCTTTGAATTTTCTGTAATTTATTCGAGTAAGTGTCAAATTTATGT
>JAEQML010073679.1:0-14818 GCA_016904865.1 Pissodes strobi | reverse complement strand
ACCACAATTTTTTTAAGAAATCGCTCGAACCCGTCGATTTTGTTTTTTGATCGCACATATTCTGACATAAAATGTAGATATACAGGGTGTTCCAAATTAGAGTGACAGAAAAAATATTTTTTTATTAAATGGAACCCCCTGTATATTATTGCATATTTGGATTTTGCGGAGAATTCTAGACATATTTCATGAATAATGTCCTACACCAATCTCCAACTGTTTTTGAAATATTGACAGTTGAAAATCGACCATTTAACAAGTTTGACAGCCTGTGAAATCTAAACGACTAAGATAGAGCAAAATGGTTTGCACTTTCCTATCTTGATTTTTCATAAACTATCGTTTGACACTAACTTTAGGTTTAACCAGAGGTTAAATTTAACCGGAATTTCTTAACCTCTGGTTAAATAAAAAATTAGTGTCAAACGATAGCTTATGAAAAACCAAGGTAGGAAAGTGCAAACTATTTTGCTCTATCTTTAGCCGTTTAGATTTCACAGGCTGTCAAACTTGGTAAATGATCGATTTTCAACTGTCAATATTTCAAAAACAGTTGGAGATAGGTATAGGACATTATTCATGAAATATGTCTAGAATTCTCCGCATAATTCAATTATGCAATAATATACAGGGGGTTCCATTTAATAAAAAAATATTTTTTCTGTCACTCTAATTTGGAACACCCTGTATATCTACATTTTATGTCAAAATATGCGAGATCGAAAAACAAAATCGACATGTCCAAGCGATTTTTAAAAAAAATTGTGGTTTACGAGATAATGAATTTGTTCCATATTTTAGCCCAACACTGTATATATATATATATGCCTGCTGTTGCGTGGTGTTTGGTATATATAATATTGTGCATTCATATAAATGCCGCTGGCATACCTTGAAACATAAAAGTATCTCCGTTTGCGACTAATATTTTTGTTTTAATTGTATTGATTTTGACTGGTCCCTTAATGATTTGTTGTCGGTTGTGCCGAAGCCAGCGTTCAGATATCCAACTCAAGCCATTTATTGTATCGAACTTTATGCTTCTGGCCATTGTTTTCTTTGTTACAACGTTATTTCTAATGGTAGTTTTGCTGTTAACAATCTAAAAATATAATAATTAGGATTCGTTTCATTAAATCATCTTGCATTGACATTCTAAATTAGAAACTAGCATGATATGCAACAAAAAACTTAGTATTTAAGCAACACTACTAGTGGTGTAGTATTAGAATATTAAATATGATAGGTTAGTAAGGGATGAAGACTATAATGGAAAACATACACTTTACTTACAAATTGTTTTAACGAGTGTCTATGTTCAATTATGAAGGGTCGGAGATCGTGTAGTTGGCTTTTCATGTGATCCAGTTTATCTTCGATATTTGCTTCCTAGAAGCATAAACAGAAGCATAAACACATGAGTGAGTTATAGAATTGAATTGGTTTCCCGTGCGTGGGTTTTTATAAGCTTTTATAAGCAGTTAGATGCATGAGTTAGTATTATCCAAGGCTATCATTACAACTTGTCTTACACTGAATTAGAGTAGATAGTTTGGGTTAGTTAGGCTATCAACTGAAAATTGAACTATTAATAACTTGGCCTATGAAAGAAATTATTTCACATATATTGCAAATATTCGGCGTAGAAATTTATACTGTGCCTTATTAGGCAGAACCTAGAAATCAGTTTGCATTGAAAATTAAATGGCCACATATCGAAAGAAATTAATTTACTGCATATAATTGAATTGGAACGAATTTAAGTAAACGTACCTAATATCGACATCTTAAATCCACATTAAATAAGCTTGTAATTTCGCTTAAGCTTAGTTAGGTCTAGGCTAGTAATTAAGTCGAGTTGTAAAAATTCTACCAAGGGGTGTCATAGTTGTGTCCCCTTGAATTATCAGTTGAGTAGGGTTCGTTCATCCGGGGCCTCAATAATAAACTTAAGCTTACTTAGTTCTATCTATTGATGCTATAGTAGTCATTATAATAATAATATCCATATCCAGTCATGTTATATTACAAGTCTCTAATCTAATCAGGTCAAAGTGTTCTGCTGGCGTGCGCAATCGCATGCAGTTCATCAAACATGTTAATATAATATTTAGTAATTACATATCTGTCGATATATTTATTTATTTATACTCAAAACAAACACTAAATGTAGTAATTACATGCTCGAGTACGAGTACTTACTGGGTAACTATACTAGAAAGACAAACATATTATATACTACAAAACTTAACCCTATAAAAAATACACACAAATTAAAAATTGAAAATAGGATGCATGGAGAAGACCTTATCCTTAATAACTCTTATATAAGGTAGATACTAATATCGTTAGAGATTAGCGAATGACTCAATAGATAAATAGTGTTTGAACAGCTATTTATTCGAGTAGTTTAGTTAATGATTTGGTCGAGTCAATTCATTTTGTTCTATATTTGTGGACGAGCAGGCCTCCAACTCACGCGTCACTAATCAGTGGCTCACCGACTAAACAAGTCCGAACTTGTCGTTTTAGTCCAGTTCATTAGTTACTGTCAAAATTTGCAATACTTTTTCTTATTAGTTTAAAGGTAAGCAAGTAAAGATTTGAATTAAAACAAATCTAACACCGGAGAGTTGTATTTGCAATACCCGGCTCCGGGAGTGGAGTTCAAGAGCGCTACCAGTTCTTACCAACTAAGCTGGAAAAGCTCCGCTGGTGTTGCACGGGGTTGTTAGGCGCGCTTATCAAACAAAGAAACTCAATCGTAACTTAACAAGAAAACCCAATCTAAATTTAAGGATCAATCTATTTGCTTCTAGTTTTTTTTTAAACAGCAACAATCCTACAGTGAACATTTTGCAATTTAAAGGCAAAGGAATGTCAAAAGACTATTATTAAGTAATTAGTAATAATGGTACAATATGATGATTGTACGGAGACCAATTGTGTTGTTAACTCGGTACTGTATGCCTTACATCTAAACGCTTTACTAAACACTACAATCCGAAGTAATTACTTTGGTTTGCCTAAGCTTATTACATATACGTATGCGTGCGCTAGTAGCTGCACCAATTATAAATGCAGCGATAATATTATTAATTGATAAAAGGCTACAATAATTATATCAATCGACCAGATAAACAAATAAATAAATGTAGAATAAAATTATTGAAAGCTATCTTAAAGCTTGGCTGTCAATGCTTGATTTAAATTTAAAGATTAAGTGCGATTATATCATTCGGTCAGAAACTAAATAAATAAATAAAATTAATCTATCTTAAAGCTTGCTGAATTTATGTTTAATATTAATTACTATATCAATCGGCAAGAACAATAAATGATTTAACGAAACTATAAAGGCTCTTTTAAGACACAATCTACAGTGCTAAATTCATAATAATTAAACAAAAAAGTAAATAATACTAAGCTTCAGTAAGATACCCCGTTAGATCCGGTCGAAGATCGGCGGTTGGTAAGACTGCCCAGCTCCACTGTACAGGCAAAAAAGAGTATTTCGGGTGAAGGCGCCGGGCACCTGTAGCAAGAGCCAGGTACTGGCTTAGCCTCGGTGAACTGACAGTGGACTCGATAGCCCTGGTGGTAAAACTGGCCGTGGGAGAGCCGAGTAATAAACTCGGAATGGTACTCGATAGAAGCAACGGTGGTAACGCCCTGTAATAATCCAATATGAATGAGACGAAGCCCCTTACTTCAATGAAAAAAACTATAGCCCCCTTGCATAAATATATTTTCTTTATAAAACAAATCCCCCAAAAATTATCAATGGATCTTCAATGACCATCAGCAAATAAAAGAAATGTAAACTTCCCCATATGATCAAAACTGAAGTCACATTAAAATATCTTAATTTATTATTGATTCGATTTGTTGACAATAAGCCAAAGGTTGCCGCATTTATTAATTTAAATAAATTTTATTCTACATATAGGTTAATGATATATTTGTACTAGCTTTTAAAACACTGTTGTGGCCTTGAGTACCTGTTTTTCGCATCCCTTTCTCTTATGTAGCCCTCAGGCACTTTGTGACTATATTTTATTTTAGTTGATAAGCGGAACACAGATCGCTTAGGTTTGACTAAACACTAAAATAGGATATTATAATAAGGTATTTTGCTGAATTTATATTACATTAGTTATGTTTGCTGGCCGTTCTATATTTTTAAGAAATGGGTTAACAAAAAGCCTACTGTAAAGCCTCATTGGATCCATCAAATTCATATTCTACTTTCGGTTTAAACATTTCATAACTCTTTGGGACCTCTCGATTTGCTTAATTCAAGTCACCGACTGATAACTTTTTGGTACCTCTGATTTATCTTTCCACGCGACAGGCTGCAATTTTTGTAATATTGAGTTGGTAGTTCTGGGTAGTAGGAATGGGCTATCCTCCCGTAATTGTTGCTTTTGATTTAGATTTTTAAAGAATTAGCATTTCGTTTAGGATAATTTCCTAGTATTTCTTGGAAAACTTCATTTCAGCTCATTAATTGTGGCTTCCGCCGTCATTTTACAACCATAATAAACAAGAACTAAGTCGTTTATTATCTTAGAATTATTCCTCGTATCGAATCGTTAGAATCGCTTGGTATTTCTCGCCTCTTTCACTTTTTCTGATTTGACGTTCTTTTTTTTCTAATTTCGTGGAAATGGAAAGGCAAATTGACTGAAACGGATGCAGAGTTATTCTAAAAATACCCTTCGGTGTGAAGAAGTATTTTGCTTTAGTGCAGTCATAGCGGTCTCAACTTTCTGTATTGTGTTAATACTACCCTTCTAGGAGATCTGTGAGTGAGTCCCTAACCAGTGCTAGACACTACCCAGTTATCAGGATAGCCCTACTGCACTAGGTAAGCTATTTCTGGAATTAATTTTGTTCTATTGCTTTTGAAACACATGGGCGCCATGACGCTAAGGGTTATTTTCCATTATTTCTTGAGGCTTTTCGAGCTCATCGTACAAGACCGTGGCCGTTAATTCTCTAGCCACCCTCCTCAAGAGAGGTAATTATTGCTACAGTTTTTGTCTAATTTAGCGATTTAATTGCCTTATCTGTGTTAACCTTTTTTTACATTGACCACCATTTGCATTGCATTCCATGACATATTTTACCTATTTCCTTTTATCATATCTGAATTTTTGTTTTAATGTGACTTTAGTTTTGATCATAAGGGGAAGTTTATATTATTTAGGGGTGATTCATATCTATTTCTTTTTTATATTCAAGTTGTTTGTGTCTTTTGTATTTCTTTATTTTGTTGATGATCATTGAAAATCCACTGATAATTTTTCGGGGATTTGTTTTATAAAGAAAATATATTTAAGCAAGGGGGGCTATAGTTTTTTTCATTGCAATAAGGGGCTTCGTCTAATTAGTATTGGGTTATTACAGAGTTTTATCACCGGGCTATACCACTGCCAGTTTATCACCGGGCTATACCACTGCCAATTTTATCATCGGGCTAACGAGTCCTCTGCCTATCGAGTGCCCTTGCAGCACCTGGGTTTTGCTGCAGGTGCTCGGCGCCTCCATCACAGAAGTACCTATCTCCACTACTGAGCTTGACGAATCGGATCTAATTAATTAATAGTCTTTGACATTCCTTCGCCTGTTAGATTCAACAATTTTCATTATCGTTTTCTAAAATATTCTCCTAAATAAACTCTTGTCGCCTTTAAATTGCAAAATTTCACTGTAAGATTTTGCTGTTAAAAAAACCTCGAAGCTAATAAATTGATCCGTATACTTAGATTGGGTTTTCTTGTTAAGTTAAGACTGAGTTTCTTTGTTTAATAAGCGTGCCTAACAGGCCCTTACAATACCGGCAAAGCTCTTCCTGTTTAGTTGGTAAGAATTGGGGGCGCTCTAGAGCTCCATTCCCGGAGCCGGGTATTGCAAACACAACTCTCCGGTGTTAGGTTTCTTTTTAATTAAAATGTTTATTTGCCTACCTATTTAACTTTAATAAGAAAAATCTGTTGCAATTCAAAATTCAGATTCAAAAAACATTTATTGTGCATTAAATATGATCACGTGTCCACTTATTTTTCATGGGCGATCGAAATCAGCAATAAAAATTTTGATGAAACTTTCTCATGATTTTTGAAAAATATAAGCAAAGAATGCGGTATATTTTTATTATGAAACGCTCGATGAAACCTTGATAATAATTTGGTTATATTTACAGCCCCATGAAATCAGATTCGTCGGGGTCCACTTTGACAACAATGGACTTGGAAGAACTTTGAGTTCCTCTGAAACAGGAGATGGCCGAGTTTGTGGACTTACCATCAGACCACTCCAAAACAAACAGGGTGATGGGATGGTAGCCCCGAGAGCAGCCCTAATGCTAATGTCCAGGATAACTTAATTCCGAAGAGTTTGAAAAGGAAGCAGCTTTTTCGATCTCCAGCAAACCCAAGGTAAAAATATTTAATTCATCTTTTTATTAATGCCATTTTAGGTTTTAAATTACAATTAGTCTTTGATTAAAATCTAAACCTGCTTAATTGTTTTCAAGTTCTATATTTTTTTTCTGGTTTTTTTTTAGCTGAGGTACAAAGTTTTTATTTCTGATTTAGTCTATGAAAATGTATGTACCCATACGACATAATACTATTGATTCATTGCTGCCCTTTGGCAAATGTTTTACTCAAGATTTTACTTTTCAAAATCTTGAAAGTTTTGTTTATAAAAATGGATTAAAAATAGTTGCAAAGTATCTTTAATCCAAAATTGTTATGTTACGTCTTTATATTGTTTCCATCAATGCATTTAATTTTTCCATTGCTAATTCAAATTTTATATTGTAGGAAGCGGTATTTTGGTGACTTGGAAAGTCTGGATTTCGGAACACCTAGAAAAGCAGCAAGGAATTTACAGACTGCCCGAAAAACGGTAGCACAGCAAAGGCGTAAAATCCATCTGTTTCAACAGTCACTTCGACGCTCTAAGAAACGAGTCACAAGCCTTACAACGTTGTAGATTTGAGCCACAAAAATGTATTATCAGACAATGTTGAAATGTCGAGGTATGTCCAATCTCCATTCTATTTGACCTTTTCATTTTTTTATGACATACTAGTTGAATATTGTGTTTTTATGGCTTAGATAACAATTACATAACAGGGGGCCATAAAGTCCACTTTATGTTCCGCGCGGAAATAAAGACCCTAAAAAGCCGTTTTTGTACTAGACTTTCCTATATTTCAAAATGTATTACCATAATTTACCGTGATGAAATGAAAATGTTTTTAATCTCCAATTTTTGAATTGGTCGTATTTTTTTAAATATTTACATAATTTGAATGCAATAATGAACTAGTAAGTATAACATAAAAGCTTGTATGCACCGCGTGTATTAATACCCTTACATTACTTAAATGTTTTACAGTACTTAAAATCAACCATTCGCTTTTTTCTTTTTATTTCTTCAAGGACATTTTTAAATACTAAAATGTATTGTTATTTTCAGGCTTTAGTATCTGGACTAACTGCAGAGGTTCTCAACTGTTTTCGCAGAGGACCATGGGGATCATATATAGGACCATTGTTCGCTGCCACGCTAAATCTTTATTCGCCTAAGGCCTACAAATATATTAGAGAAACATTTAACCGAACCTTGCCACACCCATCGATCATATCGAAGGATTAAAAAAAGCCATAACTGCCTTAAAACCTCGGGTTAGGGAAGCAGACAGAAACAACAACAAAGTTTTATTCAAATTAGTTATTGATGAGATAGCTATCCTTAAACAAGTGGAATGGACCGGTAGCAGCCTTACTGGGCATATTACTGTTGGCTCAGATGCCAATATCGAATCCCTTCCTGAGGCCGAGGAAGTCTTGGAATTTATGCTAGCAGCAATTTATGTAAAATACCTGTAGGTTACTTTTTTGCTAATGGTGTATCAGGTTCTGAAAAAGCAACTTTAGTGACAAGAGCTTAAGAATTATGGCATGATTCTGAAGTTATTATTACATCTGCATCAAATTTTAATATGGCAAATGTGTTAGGGGTCAATTTTGAAAACATAAATGACCTAAAAACTTTTTTAATCATCCTGTTACAAATGATCCCGTGTTTATATTTTTAGACCCCTCACATATGATTAAATTAGTGCGCAATTGCTGGGCATCTAAGGGTATTTTAGAAGATGCAGAGGGAACCCAAATAAATTGGGATTTCATTAAAAAAATTGTCGACCCTCAATATTCTGAAGGACTAAATTTTGGCACAAAAGTAAATAATAGGCATTTAGACTGGCATCGGGAAAAAGTGAAAGTCAAATTAGCCTCACAAACATTAAGCAAAAGTGTAGCAGATGCTTTAAAATAATAAAAAAACGGAAAAGACTTTAAAGGTGTTGAAGCCACTGCAAATTTTGCGTAAGTTTTAACAATTTATTTGATGTGTTAAATTACAGGAATTTTTACTAAAATATAAAAATTAAATTAAATAAAAATGACTCGATTATTTATCTGTTTGTGAAAAATATATTTTATGGGGATCTGAATTAGTTATAAGAACTACATGTAAAGCTGTTTTTTTTTGTTTGTGTATGCATTAACAGCCTTAAAAAATGTATAGCCATTATGTTGAAGAAAAGCAATAATCGCTTAATAATTATAATTCCACCTATACATTTTTTGAAGACAACCACTTAGAGTTGTTGTTTTTTGGTGCTATCAAGGTATGGTTCCACTTGTGCGTCGGACGCATGCAGTGGCTGCATGCAGCGGTCGCTGCGTTCGACGCGCAAGCGGAACCATACCTTCAGAAGTCGAGGGCGATTTAATAACAATCCAACTACCAGACAGTTCGATGCAGCACATAAAAGGCTGTTAGTGCATACACAAGTAAAGGCGGGAAACACTAGAAGTACTATCAATTTGGATAATATTTCTATTCTTTAATGTTCTATTAGTATTACTATTGATGAAAACAAACATAATTGAATAGAAAGTGAAGAATTCAAAAACTAAGAAAAAATAATTGTGAAATAGATAAGCACGAATTTGTAACATCCAATGCTTGGGATTTTACCGATTTTTTTTCTGATATTGTTGAATACATTTATAAGCAGGGTTAAAAAATGTGTAACTTGCATCAAATGCATTGCTGAGGGCACAGCCACACTATCTGCCCTACAGAAACAAAAAGAGTACAAAGCCTTAACGAAAGCTTCTGCATACACATTTGAATTATGCAAATATGCAGAAAAATATTTTAGATTTTTTATTAAAAGCACAGATCTAGCAAATAAAAACATTGTCAATGTGATAACTAAAACGGAGTTTTATCCACAATACCGAAACAGAATTATTGCACTCGACGCGCGTTTCGCTAACCATGTTAGCATCATCAGGAGATGATTAAAACTCAATTGGTTAGCGAAACGCGCGTCGGGTGCAATAATTCTGTTTCGGTATTGTGGATAAAACTCCGTTTTAGTGCATGTTGCCGAAGATTCCAAACCCCAACAGTTGTCAATGTGATACTATGAAAGTTTTATCTTTGTCTTTGATAGGAATTTTTGGCGTTCCTATATATGACTTTGACCCTTTTAATTACCATTTTAATTTATTAAGTAAATTGATACTAAAAAAAATTTTCACAATAAGAATTCATCACGAAAATGTCAAAAATTTGGATAAAGCTATTAAAGGTCGAGTCAGAAGTATCCTTACCAAATCCGTTTTATTTAAAAATCAGTAAGAAATAATACTTCGGTTACCACCTTGTTTTGTATAGAATCCCTATGTACATATTAGATGCTCAAAATACCAAATAATTGTACCCAGTTTAGTTTTCTTTAACTCCCACTACTAGGATAAATCAATAACTGTTTGCAGGATTTTTTAAGAAACATTTAGTTTTTTACAAAGTTTTGCACCTTCCTCAATACTATAACATAGCCTAAAGAAAGAAGAATATAGCCAGGACCCTCGGCTTGTTTAGCGGGGTGAAGCGAGAACACTACGTAGTTGGAACTCGATGCCTGGGCAGGAGTGCAATAAATTTTCATATGATTTAAAATTAAAAATGTTTAGTTACTTGGGTTTAGTTTGTATGTTATATAAATAAGTTAATGTTTGTGTTAAAATGGGAAAATGACGGCAGAGCTGTGCTTTACTTTCATTTCACCATCTTGAAAATATTTTTATCTAGTTCATAAAATGAAAAAGCTCTTACGAAAAATTATCCAAAATCATATACAATGCGTTTATAAAATTATACAGGTTGCTAAGAATCTATATAAAACAAAATTATGTACTTATATAAGATCTTTTCGAAACTTAAAAGAGAACAACCAGATAAATCACATTTTTTTAAATTATTATTGCAGATCTTCACAAGTTGGACAGATATTCGTCTAAAACCGTAACTTGTGCAATGTAGTCTCTCATATAAAAAAAAACTTCTGTGGTGGATAGATCTTGTTGATATTTGAAGATTATCTTGGAGCTTTTATTCTATTATAGTTATATTCATTTCATTGTAATTTATCAAAATAATATGTAACTCAATTATATTTTCCTTTAGGTAATTGAATTGATTATTTCTTTCAGGCATAATGGAAATACCCGGCCTTCTTTATGCAGTTTTTTTGATTGTTTAAAAATTCATTATTCTTTACTCGAAATAAGCAGTATTTATAAACCATATATTTTGTAGTGGAAGTTAAATAAAATAATAGAAGAGAGTAACAATTTTAGTATATAGTCTTAAAAAATTTGATTACGGTTTACGTCACTAAAGATTGCCGTGGGGTTAACGTAAAGTTAGATTTATTTATTTCCTCCCCACTACGGTGTAATAAAGTTGGCCCTCGTTTACCAAAGGTGCCGCGGTTAAGTTTCGCAGCTATATTTTTTAAATCTTCTTTTATTTTGTGTGGAGTGAAAGAATGAATATCGAAATTATCCGATAACATCAGATTCTGGGATCCACTAAAAAGTGTGTCAATATGCACCTTGTAGCTTTCTTAATAATTGAGGTATCACAGAAATGTAAACGTGGCAAGAAAAATCGTAAAAGCTTCACGTTGATTGCCGACTACGAGACAACTCGTATTTGGCCTCTGACATGCGACGCCCACTACGAATTATCTCGCACTATGCAGTGTCTAGTAAATCGCCCGCTACGAGTAATCACGTAGTAAATGTGTGGAGATATATAATGTTGGGCGTCTGGGGTAAGGTGAAATAATAAGCATTATAAGGTCCTTTACACAAATAGTGCACTATATAAAAATCGGCCTTTCCTATTGGTCCATTCGCATGGCCCTCCGCTCGCTTCGCTCGCTACGGGGGCTCAAGAAAAGAAAATCAATCAGGTGCTAACCCAAACTAACCCAAGATATACCCAAAATCAAGAAAAAAAACTGTAGAAACATAATCTTAAAAAAATAATAATAAAAAATAGCAACGGGGTTCGAACCTAGGTCGTCCAGGTGAGACCCAGCTGTATAAACCTCTACATCACGAGAGCTCTTGACAGAAATCGATTGCATCATGCAGACATATCGTAATACGAGATGGATCGACCAATAGGAGAGGTTGATTTTTACATAGTGCACTATTTGTGTAAAGGATCTTTAAATGCAAATAATAGACAAAAAAGTCAAAAAATGAATATTCTATTGAGATTTTATTTATGACTATTACAATTTTCACTTGGATATAATGGGCGTCGGGGGCTAAATTCTTATATGATGCTCGGCAGTTAACGTGTTAATGAGAGTTTGCACTAATTTCGGCAGTAGAAAAAAATTTGTATCCAACTTGCATAAGTAACCTCTTTCTAACTCATTTTCTTTCATTCGTAAAGAGGGCTCTACTTAAACACTTAGGTTGGTTAAAGTACCGGGATATTAAAAATAAAATTGATAAAAGTTGGCCATGAAATGGAAAACGTTTGTCGTTTAAGAGGATGGACTACCGACATTTATTGATATTACGTTTTATTCCAAAACGAAAAAGTTAGAATCACGAAATTTGCTGTGCGGCATGTACATTCTATTGACTAGAAGGCATGGTGTTTAAAAATGTTATTAATTTTCTTATAACAAATTTTGAACCGGTTTTTTGGTGAAAACGTATTTCACGTTTTCACCAAAAGGCCGGTTCAAAATTTGTTATAAAAAAATTAAAAACATTTTTAAACACCATGCCTTCTAGTCAATCGAATGTATGTACAAGCCGCACACCAAATTTCGTGATTCTAACCTTTTTCGTTTTGGAATAAAACGTAATATTAATAAAGGTCGGTAGTCTATCCTCTTAATGCGAGTGTGACATGGCATCTTACAATGAGGAAGTTTCCTGAAAAATTAAACTGATTATTTTTCATTGCAGACTATTATTATAGAACAGTGAAAAAAAATCGATACGTATTTTTTACTTCCTCTACAGATGATTATTACGAAAGCTATGCCAGTTTTTAGTTTTGTATATATAAGTATACTAAGCATCGTGCAACGTAATAATTCATGTGTATTGTGACGTCATAAGCACATTTCAAGGCGCTGTATCTGCCTCATTTTCCGACTTATGAAAAAAAGAAAAAACACCTGTCCACGTATTCTTCATGGGCTATCGAAATAAGTAATAAAAAAAATTCATAAAACTTTCTCATTTTACCAAAAGAATGACATAGTACAACAGACGTTTTCTTTTCCATGACCAACTTTTATCAATATAATTTTTGATATCTCGGCATAACTACTACGTACTTTACGCACCATAGGCGTGCAGTAGAATAATAGGCAAATGAAATTAATTTCAACAATTTTTTCAATATTAAATCTATTTTATTATATTTTTGAAAGAATATCGATGTTTAATCTTTCCCAAAAACATTTTTAATTATTAATAATTTTGAGGAGACCGTCAAACCGACGACATTGGTCTGGAAGCGACCCAAGCAGCAATCGAGAGAGCGAGCGATAATAAAAAGAATACGATGCACGCACGCGGCTGATGACTCGGTAGGGGAAAACAAAAGAGTAGACTTGTTTTCTTTATCCCTTTCTTCATCCCGCAGCTCCCTCGTCCAGGTAACTTTGGCTCCACTTTATTTGTACAAGGTTAATACGAAGGCGGCATCCATTCCTTATTAAATCATTGGTGTTATAAATGTAAAAATAGTATATTATGATATAAGTGTATAAGAGGGCCTTTAAAGCACGCGCGACATATTTCAAAACACGACGCGCAGCGGAGTGTTTTGTAAGTCGCAAGGGCTTTAAAGGCCTCTTATACACGTATATCATACGCTATTTTTTATTACGAATGCATCATAATCTCAAAAATGTTTTAAATATTAAACTTAAGGGATATATTGACGAATATATTAATCTGTCACATTTGACATGATCAAATGTTTCTATAGAAACCTTTCAAAAAGTAGGTGCATCATAAACATTATTTTAAGCACGCTGCAGCGTGCGATAATCGTTGATTATGATGCATGCGTAATAAAAAACTTATTATTATTATGTATTAAAGACACTTTCATCTCGTATACTGTATTATCGATGCAAAACAATTATATTAGTCAGAAATCGTGAAGCAAATATAAAATGCGCAATTTTGAAAATAGTGACATCCACTAGTGCGTCCCATGACGGGTTACGAACCGTGTTGGTGGACGAGCTGCCACGCCCGTATATGTCGTATCCCAAATTGGCGAGACGATTTTTGGCAGTAAAGGGACGGGGAATCCATTCCCTTAATTATACCAAAACACAAGACGGCGAAAATTAATATAGTCACAACTATGGTGGCAAACGTGCGTCACAAAATGCTGCTGCGGTAATGCGCACGACCAGGCCCAAGTAGATTATGGCTATAGTGGCTAAATGGGTGTACTAATGATTCCTAAGTATTTTACCTCTGTGGAAAAGGGAACGTTACAATTAGAAAATATGTAATTTATACAGTAAGTTCTGATTTAAATGAGGAGCTAACTTACAATAATTATAATCATTATACGTCCACGTCGTCATTCCGTATTTAACTAAATCTGTGTAATAACATATATTTAGAGTCTCAGATCTAAGTTATAGTAGGCCTTAAAACTGAAACAAGGTTGAACAAGAAATCTCGTCCTTTCGAGGAGATCGGTGGTCATCAAAATGCATTAATAAACAAATTGGTTTCACAATAAATCCTATAAACGAGAAAACTTACGTTTCCAGTTGAGCTTAAAACAGCTTGCCTTCTTCTTGATCTAAAAACAACTTTATCGACAATTGAAGGTATAACGTGAGTACTATTCCATTGGCTTAATTTCTCCTTCCGCTGGTGAATTTTAAGTTCTAAATTATTAAAACAGTTCTGGAGCGTAACTTTTTGTTGTTTCTCTAGAAAATAGACAGCATGAATTTTGTGTTATGAGCAATAATATATCTAAATAAAAAGTTTACCCATTTCAGCGTATGCCCCGAAAGATATCCCATAGACGTTTATTATGTTATCGTCGTTTAAACCGGCTATAAAAATTATTTGGCCATTTTCATTTTCTCCTTTGTTAATGTCCAAAATAATTGAATAATTTTCTTGGTAGCCTTCCGTCTTATATAGCTGAATAGAGTCATTTTGGGGTTTAAATATTAATACTTTCTCCTAAAATAGAGTACAGATTATACCTTGATCTTTTTTTTATCGGTGTTCTATTCAAATAGCAGCTCGCATTATAAAAATAATGCAGTTCAAAAACTACGTACAAAAGACAATGTTCACATAAATATTGTACATATTTAGTAATGCTAGAAAATTCAATTATGTATATA
>JAEQML010073678.1:0-14820 GCA_016904865.1 Pissodes strobi | reverse complement strand
ACAGACGGCAGGAGCGCACCAGTTCGTCGTACAACTAGAAACACCTAGAACATCGCTTTACCAGAACTCCTTTGTCTGGTGCACTGCATCACTGTGGAACTCACTTCCAGGACATCTGTTTCCCACTAATTACAACCTCAAGGACCGTGTCAATCAACATCTTCGCACACACACCGCTCGTCGAGCGCCATAGGATCTCCCATCAGTGTGTGTGCCACTGCCATAAAAAAAATAAAAAATAATTCTACAACGTTCTAACAATTTTACGATTTTTAGATTAACTGGGCAAAGTGAGGTTAAGGATAATTCAGATATTATTTTAAAATCCGGTAACTGTAAGACGCGGGGAAATATTTTTAAATAAAGCAGTTATACGATCCACACGCCGTATCTGATCCACTCTAGCAAGCTCCAAAAATACCCCGTATCTGCTAGATCAGCGTTGTTTTCGTAGATGTTTAAATCGTGCTGGTAAAAAATGATTGTTTTTTTTGTGGAAAAATCTATAAAAGGTAAGTAAATTTTAGTTTATACTGTAGTTACATGATCATGTAATATGCCTAAACTGATATTTTATTAAACATACTGCAGTATACAGTCATAATTCTAGTAAAAACTTTTCTTTACAATACGGGATATTAGCATAGTTTTTTTTTAAAACCCACTCATGGGTATAAAATTGAAGTGATGGTTCTTTAAAAAATTAAAATCAAATAAGGTGGAGGCATAGTCAGGGTAGTATCGCTATATTAATTATACTTATTATCCTCCCCCCCCCCCCCCAAGAGGATAAGTTGATAATAAAGAAAGGTGGTTCTAACATAAGACGGTTGCGTTTCAATTTTGTCTTCTTGGTTTCATAAGAAAAAAAATATTACAGAGAAGTTCAACTAACACTCATCTGGTTCATTTTTTCAGATGAATCCTTCTTTACGAACAAAGAAGATCCTGTTGATGGCCTTAGAAAATCACCCAGAACATACAACAACCGTTACCACTTACACAGTAAACAACGATGGTACGTTAGCAGAATGTAATGAATACAGTAACTCTGATTTTGGAAGTCAAAACATTCCAGTACTAGAATCCAGTAAAACGGTTCCTACAAACAATGGGGATACACATAATAAAACCAAGGTGGAATAATGCGATAAGGAAAAAGTTTTGAATACCACGGATAAGACCCACAACTGGTCTGCTTCATTAGAAACTGCGATTTTAGAAGATGTTATCAACGAGAAAAAAAGTGGAGCTGGAGATAGCATGACTGTTAACTGTTTGCAAGAAGACGTATGTCTTGATATTGGTGAAATAAATATTAATGATCAAGTTCATTTAGATCCAGATTTTCTTTAAGATAATTCAGAACTTATAATAGAGATTCTTAGTGAAACAGAAGATGCAGAAAACAAAAAAATAGATTCCCAGGCGCTTCAAAAAGAAAAGGCATGTGATAAGGTTTTAAATCTTGACTTTAATGACACCGACACTGAATCTTTGGAAAATGACACAAGAGATGATGGCGACTTTGCTAATCAAGACAAGGGTCAATCGAATTCGGATTCTCACTCTGATAATAAGGAACTGAGTAGCAACATGAACCAGAGGAAAATGAAGAAGTTACCAAAACACGTAAACGGCAGAAGAAGGCAGATAAAGCCGACTGGTTGGTTAATAAAACAAAGTACAAAAGAATGAGGGGGATGAGGTATGAAGGATATCAAAGAAACAAAAAGAAAGAAATTACTTACGAAATTAATTATAGGCCGGAAAGAAAAATAGGCGATTCTTGCAGATCGAGCGTATGTCAAAAATCTTCAAAACATTTTTGTAATACTTTTACAGAAGACGAAAGAAGACTTATGTTTGAAACATTTTGGGAAAAAATGGACTGGGGGGCGAAAAGGACCTATATCACGGGAAATATGGAGTACACCACAACAAAGAGATCATCCAAAGGAGATGAGCCTTCCAGAAGAGCTGGAACGTACTGGTATTACTTAAGAAATACAAACAATGTAAAAGAGTGTTTTTGAATACCTTTGGGATAAATGAAGACATGGTTCATGGGTGGTTTAAAAAAACAGAACATGGTCTAAATACCATAAGTAAAATGTGTGAATCAACAGTAAAGCATGAAGATAATAAGGAAAAAAGGGCCACTCTTATTTCGTGGTTCGAAAGCCTGCCCAAAATGCCATCTCACTATTGTCGCAAAGACAGTAGTAAGTTATATTTAGAAACCATAGTTCAGTCAAAGGCGCAACTTTATAGGGAACATGTCAGCTTTTCTGATACTAATAATAAAGCAAAATTATCATCTACTATTTTTGATAATACATTCTGTGATATGAATTTAAACCTTTACAAACCAAAGAAAGATTTCTGTGATACATGTGCTTCATTCGAGGTTGGAAATACAAAAGAACAAGATTATGTCAATCATATAGAGCACAAACATATTGCTCGCGAAGAAAAATCATAAGACAAGGAAGATGCCTGCCGTTAAAAAAATTACACTTTTACCATGGCTTTACACGCTGTGAAAAAGTGCCCACTAATCAACGCCAGCGCTATATATTATAAGAAGAAACTAACCTTGCACAATTTTACAGTGTATGATTTTAAATCTCATGATGGGGCAAATTATTGGTGAGATGAAACAGAGGGCGACTTAAGTGCCTCCACATTCACCTCTTTATTATGGTCTGACGGATGTTGCTATCAAAACTCAACTCTGCTAAACCTTGCAATAAAAACAGGGCAGACAATTGAGCAAAAGTATTTAGTGAAAGGAGACACGCAAATGGAGTGTGATAGTGTCCATCACCTCATAGAAGCAAAACTTAAAAACAGAAAAATTAACTTACCTTCTGATTACATACCAGTAACAGAAGAAGCCACAGCAAAGCCACAACCATATAAAGCCTTTTTGTTGAGCCATACAATTTTTAGAAACTATGCAGTGAATGAAATGGTTTACAAAAGTATTCGCCCTGGTACAAGGGTGAACGATCCAACTGTAACGGATTTAAGGGAGCTAAAATGTCCATTTGAGAAGAAATTCTTTTTTTTTAAGATCAATTTTAGTCATGAGTATCAGCCACTACCTATGCGAATCAATCTGAAGGGATTTGAAGTGACTCAATATCCAAGACTTCATTTGAATGGACTTAAAATTAATATTGATAAATTTAATCATTTGAAAGATTTAAAATCATTTATTCCTGCCGACTACCATGCCTTTTATGACAACATTCCTACTGAATAATAGCTATGTATGTATAAACCTTAAAGTATATTTTTTGTTAAATAAGTGTTTAAAAAAATATCGACTATAAGAATATTGTTAAGAATGTTTATTTTTTTTTGTAAAATAACTTTAATTATGTTGTGTTCAATATTGAAATATTTTTTCCATTAATTATTTAATCCAGAATTTTATATAAATCGTTCAAAGGTTTTCTAAAATTCAAATCACGTATCTGCATTTTTTAGGGCCTTAACTGCATCAATATCCCGTATCTGCGCTAAATATTAACAAAAGCTTAAAATATTGATTACTCTATATTAGATCAGTTACATAAGATTAACAAAAAATAATATAACAATAAAACATGAAAAATACTTTAAAATATATGAATTAGACAGTTTTTTCCATTTCCTGTAAAAAGACTTCTTTTCATATACGGGATATTGGAATTAGGCCATCGATATTTAATTAAATATTGGTTAAAGAGTAACCTTTTAAGCGAAAAACACGTTTAATTATATTGGTGTTCCCAATTTCTCGTTCAGCCAAGGGCCGTCATCATATTTCAATTTAACATAATCCCCTGACTCCTATACCTTAATTGACAAGAGTTCGTTTCATCCCGCAAAGAATACGTTTAATGTTCAATTCGTATTAAAAAATACAGTTCGTTTCCGAAACTAAAAATGTGTTGGCTGCCTACGCAGAAATCCTATACCCTACATATATAAGTTTAATGGAAAGTGACAAAAACTCAAAATTCTCTTTTATAGAAGTGCTCGAGTAATTATTTTCATCGCAGCAATATTTTGAACAAGCATGTAAACAACCTGTCAATTTCAGTAGCCTTTATTTTACATTAGGAAAAAATCAGTTGTTCATTTACACCCACCTCCGGAGACTTGTTTTAAAATATTTAAATTTAAATAAATCGCTACAAATAACTTAAGATGTTTCCAAAATATGTTCCTATTAGGAAGTATTATGATTTTTTTAACAAGCTACTGGTTTTGTTGGGGCACATTGGCCAAATCTGACAGACAGCCTTTGTATACATGATTTTAAGAGCATTATTGCATTTTTTTTACTTGTAATCTCTCTAGGTCTTGAATCATTATTACTCGAAATATTTTTTTAGTTAATTTTCATAAAAAATCGTGTGTGAAAAAATATTTCCGGTGATTAATTCAAAACGAGGAAAGAAAATTTCACATCTACATAATTTTTTAAAAATATTCCAAGCATTTGGTATCAAGCCAAACACCCTTTAAAGTAATTGAAAATATATGCATATACTTAAATTCACTTGTGCTCAGTTAATTCTAAGTTATTTCGTATGAAAGTTGAACATGTTACGGTTCGGAGAAAGAAAAAGTAAAAAATATAAAAGAAGAAGCAGGAAATTCAATTCCAAATTACAAGTAACAGGAAGCGGTTCAAGGAAAGCGCGTGGAAATAGTTTTTAGATTTTGCAGTGAGAAATCATTCAATATGTACCATAAAAATATTTGTATACAAAAGGTAGCTGAAATATTGGAAGAATATGCGTTTAATATGAAGGAAAATATTTTGAAGACTACGAAGATAGTGTTATCCAAGTAATGTGGAACTCTACGGCAAAACATCTTCAGGAACTATTTTTCAGTAAATACCAGATTAAGTTTGGTCCTTTTCCTGATGTAGAATTTGTAGGTAGAATTTGTAGCTGCTAAAACAACATTCGGTGCTACTGAATTATCTCAAGAGAGTTGTTTTTTATTTTAATTCAAATATAACACTATAATAACATAACACATTCATGATATTATTTACATAGGAACAAATACTTAGTTAATACTAAGTTCTATATTACTAAACTAAATCTGTTTCACTATCGCTACTGTCATCTAGATTAATGACTAATTTTTCTGTTGCATTTTAAAGATAAACATAGCTTTTTTTATTGTCTTTACATCTCAGTTAATTTGAGAATTTGTTTTCGATGTACTATTAATTAAAGTTAATATACTAGAATTATTGTAAAAGATATATTATTACGACGAATTCCTGCTTTATGTTGGTACCATATTTTCTTAATGGGGTTGAATACACAGTAGTAAGGTGGTAACCGGAGGCATTTTTCCGTCTCCCATAGGGCTAGCGCAACTAAGTGCGCTAATCGTGTAGGAAACGGATACGAGACTTGCAGCTCCGTTCCGTAAGGGGTTAACGAACAGACATGCGAATATGCATTCTTCTTTAGGTGCGTCATCTTCGTAGGTATCACATTTTTACGAAATATGTTCAACGATAAAAAATATAAGGCCTGGGAGACGGATCAAAGTCCAACCAACATCAATTACGTGTCGTAAGAATAGATAAATGCATGCAGGCACGAGAGCGATGCAAAAAAGTAGACCAGCTAACATCGGATTGAAGACGAAAGTGAATAAGAAGAAAAGAGCATTAAGTGCAAATATTTTTATCAACACAACAAATGTAAAAAGTCATGGCAAAATAAAAACACATATTCATATTAATATCGCCAATATCATCTGAAAAACGATGAAAAAAAATTAAATTTCGTATATTAAAAAAGGAAGTTGATGATGACCCCTTGAAGACGAAACGTTGGATTCCAAGGTGGATACCACCATTGGATAGAGCGAAAAAAGTGGCAATGCAAAAGTCCAATCCAATTTGAAATCAGTTTTTAAATAAACTCTGGAAAAAATCTAATTTTAAATATTTCGGTTTTTCCGGATTTCTCCGAAAATACTTGGAATTTTAAAACTTTCTAAAGAGCATATTGTTAGGCACATAAATGCGCAATTTTGCTTTAATTTAACCGACACTGTATCTCTTACGGTTTTCGAGTTCCCCATACATAGACTCGAATTGGAGCCACCCTGTACACAAAATCGCAATATTCAATATTGTGCTGAAATGACGGAATGCCAAGGAAAAAAGTGACAGTACCCCCCGGACTATTACGACGCCCTCCTCGACCCGACACGCAATGCATTCATATTAAAAATTTTGTAGGTAACTATTAAAATATTTTTTATTACGCATGCATCATAATCAACGATTATCGCACGCTGCAGCGTGCATAAAATGATGTTTATGATGCGCCTCCTTTTTTAAAGGTTGCTATAGAAACATTTGATCATGTCAAATGTGACAGATTAATATATTCGTCAATATATCCCTTAAGTTTAATATTTAAAACATTTTTGAGATTATGATGCATTCGTAATAAAAAATAGCGTATGATATACGTGTATAAGATGCCTTTAAAGCCCTTGCGACTTACAAAACACTCCGCTGCGCGTCGTGTTTTGAAATATGTCGCGCGTGCTTTAAAGGCCCTCTTATACACTTATATCATAATATACTATTTTCTACTACTGTGCGTAAAATAAATTATTTTACGCACTAGTGCGTAAAGTAATTTAATAATATTTTAATTTTTTACATATATTTTTCGGTAGCAGAAAATTTTTTATATGCTACTCATGTGTAAAGTACGCTCTTTTTATTCATGGGATTAGTTGTTGTTAGGTATGACTAGTTAGAGTTTTTTGAACGTAACAGAAATTCGACGCCCTCAAAGTCCTGGCCGTCGTGACGCTATGAAAATGCAAATCGATTGCAGGAGCCTTTAAAGTAGGTACATTTAAAAGTGTATTTAGTTTTAAGTATTTTTTGTTATTTGCTCCAACTCTATTACTATACTCATTTCTAAGTAATACAACACTTTCTCCTAATATTTCTATCTTCAAAAAAGAATCAGTAGTAACTAAAATGCAATAATTAAACATTGTTTATAGGAATTCTTTCAATTTTGTTCAAAATTACATCCTTCTGCTCGAACACAACTACCAAATTTTTTTAAAGTTTGGCATGGGTAACTTCTACAAGCGTTCTTCGTGTAATAGGAGTACATGCTTTTTTTCCCGGGGGTAAAAAATCTTCTAGAAAGACGCACCGGCTTGTTGTTCATGAAGCCGGCCAGTGTCGGATTCGGTCTGGGCGCAGTTTGTGTACGCCGATGGATTATCCATTTTTCCTTCTCATTGTGCCCTCTCATCACTTTCCTTTGTGGTCACTATGTGCTTAATGTGCCCCTCCATGCGTGTCCAGTTTTCCCTGCTTCCGATCATTATATTTATAATATTTTCCGGCGTGATTGCTTCTCCGATTTCCTGGTTTATCTTCATTCGCTTTCTTTCCCATCTTGGGCAGACAAGGAACGTATGTTCCGCGTCGTCAGTTTCCGCGTCGCAGTAGCAGCATGATCTACTTTCCCTCTTTTTAATCCTATGTAAGTAGGCGCCAAAGCTTCCATGGCTCGTCAGGAACTGAGTCAGGTGATATCCTATATGTCCCCATTTTCTCTCCAGCCAACGGGCTATGTCACCGATCAACCTGTGTGTCCATCTCCCGGAGGACGAGGAGTACCAATTTCTTTGCCAGCTGCTAATTGTGCGGCCCCGTTCTGCTTTTTTACGCTCTCTCCAGGTCGGGTCTTCTCCTCCTCTTGTGTTGTATAGTCGCAACCTTTCTTCCGCGAGTAGCTCCAGTGGAACCAGTCCCGCAATAACCAGAGCTGCATCCGTCGACACCGTGCGGTATGCACTGCAGATCCTAAGTGCCGCTATCCTTTGGGTTGATATTACCAGTTCCCTACAGCGTTTTATTTTCATAGCCGGAAGCCACACCGGGGCTCCATACAATACTGCAGATAGTACATGCTGCCATAATATTGTTTATCAAGTCGGCCATATCTTCAACTGGCGTTTCGGAGACAATATATTTTAGGTGTCAATTTTGACATTGGGCTTGTCGTATGTAAGACGTTGTCAAAAGTATTTAGGACTCGGCGTAAAGTCGTTTATCGCAATTTTGCGCGTTCATAAAGGTTTATGGAAATGGTTCAGTACAGTAATCAAGAAAAAGTGGCTATGTTACTGCTTTACGGAGAATGCAGGTTGATGGCGAAACACCCCAACACGTGTAGAAACTATCGTTTTTCACCGTATAGTTTGACACACTGTATGTATGTAGTATAAATGAACCGTAATTAAACTCCAAATAGAATTATTTCACCTCGCGAATAACCCAATTTGTGCATTTAAATTAGCATATGTCAGTTCTTCAATATCCCTTAGTCCGAACCTGGATGGTCGATTCCATCCTATACAGCTAAATGTCATTTTGCCATTTCAATTGGGTTCAATCCAATCGTTTTTAATTTAATATATTCATGTCTCCGTCAGTAAACAGCATGTGTCAAAGAAAGAAAGAAAACCCTCGCTGGCTTTCGCGCCAATCTCCACTCTCAGTCGACTTTTAGCTTGCTGCCAGGAGCTCGCTAGAAGAAATTAATCAAGTAAGTGCTCTGCTATCGGTCCCGTCACCGCGCTCTAGCAAGTGCACCCTCTGACCAAAGGTCAAATTCCTTTTGGGCCAATTTCTCTTCTTGTATGCACAGATATTTAGAAAATATTTAGTGCACCTAAGTTATCTTTGTCCAAGATTGGACAAAGACCTCATTTGGGCAGTTTAACCCAATTCTTCGAAGCCAGCAAGATAGCGTCCCCTTTGGAAAATTGAACATAAGATGGCGGATTGACATTCCTGGTCGAATAATTTCTGCAAGCAAGGTGAAAGCGGGATGTTATGGTTTCCGTAAAACAAAAAAAGGTTAAGTTGGAAAGTAACTAGTAAAATATCTTTCTGTTGAAGATACAGGTAAAGAAAGCAGTCAAAGTTCAAAGGTACGATGCGTGAACGTTTCTTAGTTGGAGATCTAAAAACATTAAAATAAGAAAGATAACAAACTCAGTTTTAAATCAAACAATCAAGACTTTTTAGTAGATAACTATTAATTAAGCACCCTTTTGTATTTAGTTTTTATTTGAGTGAATGCATGAAGTAGACTAAGAAGTATTTAAAAATTGTACTTATATTTTTTACATCAATTGCAGATGCATAATTGCATCATTAAAGTACATTAACACATCTATCGAGTTTCAATTCACATAATCTATGTTTAAAACCCCAAGACTCTATTTTTATACACTCCACTACTATAATTGCTTGTAGTTAATTATGCAGTTAATTGCTACCTTCACCTTTGTGGTCAAAATAAGTTAAAAAAATTAATTTGTTTGTACCGATGACAGGTTAAATACTAAGGAAGCACAAAGAGTGTATGCACAACGTTATCCGAACAGAAGAATTCCCGATGACAAATTTTTTGTAGCTTTGTGCAGGAACTTGGCAAATTATGGTTGCTTTGTAAAACCAAAGAGAGATAGGAGGAAGACCAGTACAAATGATGAAAATACAGCCCAAGTTTTACAGCAAGTTCATAATAATCCCAAAACTTCCCTAGCTAAAATCAAAGAAAATACTGGTGTCTCCATTAGTTTGTCATGGAGGATCCTTCACCCGTATAAAACCAAGTTAGTCCATAAATTAGAGCCGGGGAATCCCGCTCGAGCAAGGTTTGCCGATTTGTATACTCAAAACGAAAGTATTTTAGACAACATTTTATGGAGCGACGAGAGTCGCTTTCACAATAATGGAATTGTAAACCGACATAATTGTCGCTATGGGTCCCAGAATCCTCCTCGTTAGATTAGAGAAAGAGAAAACCAACGCATTTTTTTAGTCAATGTATGGTGCAGGTTATTAATTGGATATCTCGTTAGCCCTCATTTTTACGAAGGCACAACTGGAGAACGCTATTCAGATTTTCTTCAAAATACACTTCCAATGCTATTAGAGGAAGTACCCCTTGAGCAAAGAATAAATATTTGGTTGCAGCCGGACGGGGCTCCAACTCATAATGCCCAAATTGCCAATGATTATTTAGACAGAAAATATCCCAACAGATGGTTTGGTACCAACCATGAGATGGCCGGCAAGTTCACCAGACATAACACTGTTGGACCTTAGGGCCACTTAAAATATATTTTCTACGAAACGCCAGTTGAATATATGGGCAACTTGATAAAGAAAATTACCGCAGTACTTACTGCTATTACACGAAGAACACTTGTAAAAATTACCCATGCCAAAGTTTAGAACATATTGACAGTTGTGTTCAAGCAGAAGGATGAAATTTTGAACAAAATTAAAAGAATTACTATGAACAATGATATAATTATTGCATTTTATTTACTGCTGATTCTTTTTTGAAAATAAAAAAATTAAGGGAAAGTCTTGTATTACGTAGAAACGAGTAGAGTAATCGAGTTGGAGCAAATGACAAAAAATACTTAAAATTTAATGCACTTTGATATGTACCTACTTTCAAGGCTCCTGCGATCGCCTTACATTTTCGAAGCGTCGCGGTCGCCGTCGCGTCGGCCAGGACCTTGATGGCATCGAGTTTCTGTTACCTTTAAAAAACTTCAACTAGTCATACCTAACAACAACTTTTTTCAAAATTAAAATATCTTCATTCGTTTTAGAGATATCGGCCGTCGGACTTTTAAGTGAAAAACCCTGTATATGGGAAAACTGGTTTGATTTCATATAAATAACATTCATCGTCATAATATGTTTATGTTTTTTAATCGTTTTTCCTATTCTTGTTATTCTGAAATGTAAATATATTGGTCATAAAGGACATCACGAACTGTTTTTTTTTACGGTTTTAAACCACATTTCTGCTGCCTGCGGCGAGCAGTGTGCCTAACCCAAACTAACCGAAACAATTTAATAATAATTTTCTTCAAATATACCTCATCATTTTCTACTATCACGAGCCACCCCTGGCAAACCAGGGGCTCAAATATCCCCAGACCGCATAAGCTAGCTACGACTATGGTATACACTAAGCTTTATTTTGAGCAATTTCCGCTGAATAGTAAGCAGACAACCAAAACACTGCTGGTATTTTAATGTTAATGATATATAAATATTAAGAGGTTTCAATTTATATTTGTATATCCTAAATATAGCAGAGCAACTAAAAAAACATTCTTGAAAGGCAAAAAATGTTCCGTCATTTTCAACGTCAGGATCTTCGTGTAATTGGCTCTGTGCTTGTCTTAA
The DNA here is from genome assembly GCA_016904865.1 of Pissodes strobi. Classification (NCBI taxonomy): domain Eukaryota; kingdom Metazoa; phylum Arthropoda; class Insecta; order Coleoptera; family Curculionidae; genus Pissodes; species Pissodes strobi. The sequence continues at coordinate 3,515 of JAEQML010073678.1, read as the reverse complement.
TCTAAATAAAAAAGCAGCATTACCATATTCCGTTTCTATCCCGAATATGAAATATTAAATTTCATGAAGGTTGTACTGAAAATGTGTTAGACTTTCATCCCCAAGGCAATATAAAGAAACATGGAAAAACATGGAAAATAACGGTTTAACAGCAAAGTCAAGCATAGAATTATATTACGAGTAACAGGCACATATTTTTCCTTGGGCTAATTTATTATTTCGACACTTCCCAACAAGATTATTTTGCGCACTACTTTCATTTTGAATCTTGTTAACGTAATTAGTTCATATACATATTATAAGTTCTGAGAAGGGAAATATCCTCGTCAGTCCTGAGCAGCACGTACGTCGACAATCTCCGATTTTTCTGCACTTGCGTGTTACTCAGGTTTTAAAAATCAATTTTATTTATTCAGTTTTTAAAGCTACCTCACGAGACACGAGAACCCAAAAGCCAAAGCGTTAGACCCAAATAATTAAAAAAAGAAGTTTATATTAATAGCTTTTTATTACAAAAATATACCTGTAATGACAACATAATATGTAACAAAATATGATTAATAGTAATACATGCTCATTAACAGAAAAAGAAACTTCAAATAATGTTTAATTATGACAGTCTTTAAAACAGTTTCTATCTTTGCTTATACAAAGAAACACTTCACAAGCCGTACACCTAATTCGAGATCTATGAGTACAACCTCTATTTCGACATCGAGGAGCTCAAGGTATATCGAGGCCTTCTGGTAAATACAAAGCTCCATGGGCTCGTCGTTCTTGAGGAGAAACGGCTACTTTATCTGGACCTCCTCTTGCTTCTTTTGAAGGTAGAGCATCAAGTATGTCATCATCTTCAGGCTCTCTGATGGCATTAATTTCATTTTAAGTTTGAGTAGTTGATCCCTTTATTAAAGATTCTGCTATCCGTATTTTAAAGCCAAGGAGATCCAACTGGTCGTTTGCCGTTTTAAAAAAGCAGTCCTTTTTGTATTGAATCCAAAAATGTACAATTGTCATGTCGATAGAGTGTTCAAACACACGAACTGGCCATTTCTTTGTTCGATGATAACTGCGCTACGCAGCGATTAAGCGATTTCAAAGGTCAAAACCACCAATATTGACGTCTTAATGCGTAATTAATTCAGGGCATGATATTTCTACATAAGCCTTATCTGGTTTTGAATAACGTTGGACGGTATAAGTAGCTTTTCGACCATATTTAGTAGGTGCAGCAATTAGAGAGCTGCCATCCATCCATTTAAAAATGAAATTTTTTGTTATCTTCTTTGACTTTGAAATCAATGCTACCCCATCCGGTTCTTTTCAATGCTGTATCGGTTTATAAACCAGCATTTGGAAACCGATTAGACGAAATTGTTCCAGTGCCAGAAATACCTCTGCTAATAAGCAATTCAGGTAGAGGTTGTACTGGTAAAACATCGGTCAAAATATGGATTCATCCCATAATATTATTTCCTGAGGCCAGAAAATATATACCTCAGTTCCAAACAAGATTTTATTTACCTACATTTTTCAAACATGAAACTGCAAAATGCCATACAAAAATTAAGGTTAATTTTATCAACCTTTGAATTTCAGATCATCAAAAGGATTATTTACAGATTAGATTAGAATTATGAATATAGAAGCTGAAATATTGGTATACAACAGGAATATTTGAAACTTTTGTTACGTCGTTTATCGCTACATTTAGGATGAAACTTGAAGATGAAGATTTTTGCATATTTTTCTCGTGTTTTTTCAGAGACTGTTCTTCATTTTCTGTTGTACCCTTCCTTAATGCATTTATAATATTTATGTGATGGGCATTATGCATCTGCAGGTATGATTTAATTAAGCCAGCTCTATTACGTCCAGTGGGTTTAATCAATCGTTGCTCACTTACCACTGCTTTAACAAGATTAACATAGAATGAGTTGTTATTTGTATATGTTTGATGTTTAACCCTGTGTTCTTCGCTGCTTGTCTAGTCCATTTGTAGAGTTTGTTTTTGCCGACAGGCGAGTTCTTATACCAATGAGTAAAATCATTATTTTGTCATAATGGATTCGCTGTCAAAAATAGTCCATCCGTTTTGATTTTGGCCGAACACTTAGATATAAGGGTCTTAAAAAGACCTACCTGGCAAAAATGGTGAATTTTGGTGTTGATACAAGAGATACAAGCTATTTCCTATTACACATTTCTTTGCTCCTCTTTGTTAAAAAGAGGATTATACTCGATTTTTTCTGAAACAAGGAAATTTCATAAATTATAAAACAATTTTGCGGGGATAAAAACATGGTGGACAATATTTGTTGGAAAAATTAGGTTTATGATAATAACAGAATAATAGCAGAAGTTATGTTTCATCACCGTGATATTCGTAAAATCGTCAAAGAAGTAGATACACAAAAGGTATCAGGAACAGACGGAATACCTGCCATCGTGTTAAAGAACTGCGCCAACGAACTAACAATCATTTTGTCCAGACGCGCAGATGCAACACGTTTTTCCTATTAAAGTTAGCAAGTAAAGATTTTATTTAAAGAAACAAACCATGCACCAGAGCGTCGTGTTACAATGCCCGGCCCCGGTATTGGGGTCGTAGAGCGCCACCAGTTTTTCCCAACTAAACTGAAAAAGCTCCGCTGGTGTTGTACGAGATTGCTAGGCACGCTTATCAAACAAAGGAACTCAATCTTTACTTAACAAGAAAACACAATCTATAATTTATGGAACAATCTATTTGCTACTAAGTCTTTTTTTAAACATAGCAACAAAAGTACAGTAGAACTTTTGCCTATCTGAACGCAAATGAATGTCAAATGATTATTAAAATAATTAATAATAGTGGAACAATATGGTGATTGTACGGAGACGAATTCTGTTGTTAACACTCGGTAGTGTATGCCTAAACACTACAATCCGAAGTGATGACTTGATTTTACCTAAGCTTATTACATATATGTATGCGTGCGCTAGTAGCTGCACCAATTATAAATGTAGCAATAATAGTAGGTAGTGATAAATGGCCACAATAATTAAATAAATTGACCCGATAAATGAAGGAAAAAGGAGTAAAATAATTGGAAACTATTTTAAAGCGCAGCTGTCATTGCCTGATATACTTATATTAAAAAATTAAAATTAAGAGCGATTATATCAATCGGTCAGAAGAATAAATGAATAATGAAACTTGGCTCTTTTAAGGAACAATCTATAGTGCAAAATTTATTATAATTAATCATAAAAAGAGATAATAATAAAGATAAATAAATTAAGCAAATCAAATCAAATATATTGCAAGTTTACAGATTTACATCCTTACTCACGTCAACAAAAGGTCATTTCAGCTAAGAAACATACACATAGTTAAAACACTAGTGCTATTAATAAATTATTACATTAAATACTATGTTCAGTCCTTCTACAATCACTGTTAAAAAACTTATTCAGATACCACACATATAATATTCATTAAAATCACTAAATACAATACATTATACAGATAT
>JAEQML010073677.1:0-14821 GCA_016904865.1 Pissodes strobi | reverse complement strand
ATTTCGAAGGATCTAACTAATTACTTAAAGTTATTTTCTCTTCTGCAAGTTTTATCGTTTTCCAGCAAAATAGACTAAGAGTTATTTGTAATATTTTTGTTTATTTATTTCTCTCTCAAAAACTTAAACTAATTTATCTGATGCTCCTGCCGCATTGAAACAGAAGAGTTGATATTCCTGGTGAGTTCTTTCACTGCCTCGGATTGTTTTGTTTTTCATATTTTGATGCCCATGGTACCACATAAAGTAGTCATATTCCTGTAACATAACAGGGTAAATTTCAGGGCTTTAGGCATATCTGGCATCACCGTCTAGGAAGCCTGGAAGAACACCAAGGCATTGAATCAGTGGACAGAAATCACCATGATTTCATAATAATTTTGTCTTCCATCTAAACTTGGTTAAAGGAAGATCAAAATAAACTCATTTTTATCTTGAAGTTTCCAATTCTTTATTTTGAAGGCCTAGTTTTAATAGTATGCTTCGAATACCCTGAGTATCTTAAAAGTTTGTTTTGGTAAATTAAATTACAACTAACAAAAGCGAATTAAAGTGTAAAATATTGTAGCAATATATCTCAGAAAGATAGAAAGAGCTTGGAAAAGGCAATAAATAAATCTGAACCAGTCAGTCGCGTGTGAGTAAGGCTCCTCACATGCAAATCTAGGCAAAAAAAAAAAAAAAGAAATAATAATATGTTCGTGAATGGGGGAAGTTTGTGCATGCGTATGTAGTAGACAATATATGTATCTCCCAAAATTTTTTCTTACTGGTTAATTTTTTATCAAACTTGTTAAATTGTACATTATAACAACTCTGATAGTTTTAATTTACGTTAGCAAATATTTTTTTTTCAATAGAAAAAGGAACTGAGAAAATTATTACTTGATAAGGAAAGAGAGATTTTCCCCAGCAATTTGTGGTAAAACTACTTAGTAAGGTGATTTGTTTTGCTATCATATTTATTTTTATATTATAATATGTTTCTCATGAATTTTAGGATCTACTGAATTACCTGTAGCACTAGGAAGTTGGGATAGAGCAGAAACTTACTTGAGTAGTATAATGGATGTAAGTATATATGATGCAAATATAAAATATTGAGCTTTATAATGACAATAATACCGGCAGCAAATTGAATTTGACCAATCAGATCCAACGTTCTGAATTATTATTACTCATGACCGGAGATTGAATCCAAGATTATCTGCATAACAATAACGAGAAAAGAACTAATAAAAATGATATCAAGAATAATACTAAAAATAATAATACCCCGTAGGGTGTAGTTATTTCCGTAGCTACTTGGGGAGTGACGACCCGATGGCTCCCAGTTACCTGGCAGTAGGGTAAAAATGTTGTATCTCCTGCATTCAAGAGGACACACACGAAAATGATGCAAACAAGAAGCCTTAGAAAATGCCGCTGTGTGTATCGCCAGGTTACTCTTAGAATCACTGCTGAGAGTGACCGTATGAGGACAGCGGCGACAAAATGTTGAACAGGCTTTTGATTTGTACAAGATAATATGTAGCTTGTGATGGAAGCTACCGTTTAGATCAGTGAGATTATACTTATACGGCCACCAAAACCACTACAAACAACTAAGGGAAAATTCATTGAAATACATATGCCATAACTGGTCAAAGCTTCAGTACCACGTACTAATCGAAGATAATAGAAAGCGAAATATCGAAGTTTACCATGCTCATATGGAACAAATCCATATTTGTTTTCTCTACATCTACCACAAGTAACGGAGAACACGAATGGAGGAAATATTTTTTAAAGACAAGCTAATAAAAATAAACAAAATAAAGCATAACAAGACCATTTGTCTTCTACTGATTGGCATTTCTGACGCAGGGCATTTTAAACAATCACACCACACATTGATGAACCTGAAGGCAATCATCCAGAATCTACATACGAGCGACATGAAGAACAAGATTGTCGCATAAACAGGTCCTTTGACCAAAATAAAAAGGACCACGCCTCAAATGTAAGCGCTGCTTGAAATGTTTTGTTGGGACAACTAACAATCACCAAGACAAGATAAGCCCGACAACACATGGCATGGACTTATTGCGTTGTCATTACTTTGCAACAAAGCGTGAGAACATAGCAACGGAATATCGCTCAGAATTACACACATTTTTAGTATAAATACCCAAATCTTGATGAGGTTGTCACACAACAAAGATTAGTAGACCAAAACCATGTAATACAAAGGAACAACATACAACCAATACACGAAATACAGAAAATCAAAGAAGGAGTCGCAAAGGAACTAAGAGATAAGGATGAAAGAAAGATAATACATACAAGCAAAAAAAATCACGTATTCCACAAACATCAGATAAGCAGCAACAATCATACTAATCACGAATAGGACAACAATGCTACGTGGAAGAACAACATCAAATGAAGACCTGCAAAATATATTCGAGACGAAACGCATCATGAATTAAAAAGAAAAAGACAAACAAAACCACATTCGTAATACAAAAAGAACTGGCAAGCACATAACAGGAAATACCTATGAATGGATCAAATACAAAACTTTTGGTAAAAACAGTTTACATCGATATATAAATACCTACGTACTCAAATAAATATAGTAATAGAATATCTAGAACTATTATCACATTTTCTAAGAGAAAGGAAAACATATAAAATAAAAAAATCACAAAAATAACTTGTTTGCAGACATTTGTGTAAAATAATAATATCAGCGATATGCAAAATAAGACGTCACCTTTAAAATATAATGCAGTTTCGGAGAAGCATAAAGGCTGTAGGAGAAGGACCAAGGATGTAAGGAACGGCTCGGTGATAATGAGACAAACAAGAAAAACAAGAATGGGACTTAGAAACATTTTACATAGATTTCACGAAAGCTTTCGACTCTGTGCCATATTCATGTCATAAGAAAATACTAGAAGTCTACAAGATACAACCAACTATAAGAAATTTTCTGTCAACCATCATCAACACCTGAGGGACAAACATACGTTTAACAATAGAAAAAGACGAAATAAAGTCCGACTTCGTAAAAATGAAAGGAGGCCTACTATGCGCATTATGATTCCGCTTTTATTTTTCAGTTCAAACATAGACACAAATGAGAGGGCCGCTAAAAGTAATAGAGGAAACAACAGCAGATGTTCGAACGGAATTCGAAAATGGTAAATGCAAAACGTTATGTATAAAACGAGGCAAATGGAAAGACGAAATTGAAGAATACATCCTTAACAATGGCATACTAGAAAACAGCAAGATGAAACATAAAATTATTTGGGATTTCAGCGCAACAGCGACTCAATACAGGTCGATCACCCCAATTCAGAAATAATCGTTCTGGAAGATTTCAATGCATACAACACCAATAAGCTTAAAAAGCACAACAACGCATCAGCTGCGGGCTAACTCAACTTGTAGACGAACCAACTCAAATCTCAGAGAGGGGCGAATTCGCCGCCCTCCTGGATCTTTTTCTACCCACCAATCCTGACTAGTACACAGTTACAGTTGCTCCGCCACTAGGTACTTCCCACGCCAAACTTATTACAACGGTTTGCGAATTGCCACTTCTACAGAAGGATCCACCATTGCCTCGCAAAATCTCGCATTACAATTCTGCAAACTGGGACGATCTAAGGGAGTTCTACCTAGATTTTCCTTGGCTCGATGTCTGCGTTGGCACTGATGACCCGTCAGTCTGCTGCGAAGAGATTACGCAAGTAATCTCCTCAGGAATGGAAGCATACATCCCAAATTCCATCAAGTTACCGTCAAAAGGAAAGCCCCGGTTCGACAGAAGATGCGAAAGAGCTGTATGTAGGAAACAGCAAGTCTACAAGTACTGGCAGCAAAATCAGACCACTGAAAATCGCAATTATTTTGTCGACGAACACGAATGCAAACGTGTGATCGACGAAACTAAGGACAAACACAATCAAAGGATCAGGAATAAACTTTTGCAATGCCCCAGTGGCTCCAGGAATTTCTGGTCGGTAGCAAAGGCAGTAAGTAATAACTTTACAAAAGCGTCTCTCCCACCTTTGACAGACAAACGTGGCATCACGGAGACTACAGTCAGGGAAAAAGCAAACATGCTCGCCAAAATTTTTTCATCGCACTCTACCTTAGACGTCCCCCAAGGCGAGGCTCTCCCCACCATATCGAACATCAACACTACCATGGCAGAAGTCAAGTTTCATAACTAGGTACGCAAAAGGCATCAGGATCGGACGAAATACATGCCATCATGTTAAGGAACTGCGCGAACGAACTAACATCCATCTTCTTGGAAAGTCGCTCGAGTGCAACCTGTTCCAAAAAAGCAAGAAAACCACGCCTTCAAACTATTACCCAATTGCCAATTGCAAGTCATGGAACGTGTAGTCAATCAGCAACTACTCAAGTACCTCGAGAACAAAAGAATAATCAGCAATAATCAATACGGCTTTCGCAAAGAGAGATCGACAGGAGATATATTGGCCTATGTCACTCATATATGGAGTAGGGCAATTGAGAACTACGGGGAGTCTCAAGCGATTGCCTTGGATATTTCGAAGGCATTCGACAGAGTTTTGGCACGACGGATTTATCAACAAACTGCCGTTCTTCGGACTGCCAGCCTCTCCCTGTAGCTGGCTTGCTAGTCTCCTTAAGAACCGATCTTTGCACGTTGCAGTTGATGGACACATCTCAGACACATTCACTGTGCCTCAAGGCGCAATACTTCCACCAACTCTATTTCTCATCTATATTAATGACCTGCTGACCGAAACGAATAATCCTGTTTACAGTTTTGCAAATGACAGTACCTTTCTGCTCAGATCTCACATATCTAACTGACCCAGCCATACCAGCAAATAACAATATCAGGAAAAACACATCGAAAAATTATAAAAAAATTACCCACTTGGCAATAGAAGTGGAAAGAATCTGGAAGCCTCAAAGAGCGCAAATCATTCCATTTATAATATCCATAATTCGCTTCGCACATGAAGCTTTCTCGCCGCATGTGAAACAACTTCAGCTAACTACAAAGATACACCATCAAATTCAGAAAGCGATAATACTGAAGACATGCAAGGTAGCCTGAACTTTTCTTAAGCGCACTAGGCAGACTTGGTACACACCCGTTTGTCTAAGGAGAAACCCGGAAAAGTCAGAGAAGAAAATGAAATAATAATAATATTAATAAAACTGAATATGATTCACATGTAATACTACAATAAGTTTAAATTAATCTGCAATAAGTAAATTAAATTACCAAATATACTAATTGTGCTAGGCTACAATGAGAACATATGCTTCCCGATCGAATATGACGTCATAGTATAATAAGACACATAATATAAAATATGTAAATATATATCAACAATAACTGAAAAATTTAGCTATATTCCTTAATTCTTTTGCTACAATCTTTATTCCGTTTTATTTCCATGAGTTTTACAGGTACTGAGTCAAAATTTTATTGATAAGTTCTTATTTTCGCAAAGTTTTGTTATTAAATCCGACACCATTTTAGGACCTGAAATACGACATTGTGGGATGGGTGGACTGGAACATGGCATTAGATACCTTCGGAGGACCAAGTTGGATTGATAGCCTAGTGGACTCTCCCATAATAGTAAACGGGACAGCGGACGAGTTTTATAAAGAGCCAATGTTTTATGCGCTTGGACACTTTTCAAAATTTATTGTCACCAATTCGGTCAGGATAGATACTGAGACATCGGGAAGTGAAATAACTACCGTAGCATTTGTAAGGCCTGATGGAAAAATTGCTGTTGTTTTGTGGAACAGGTAGTAAAAGTTCGATTAGCGAAATTATTGACTTTCCTGAATTTTATTTTAAGAGTTTACATAAGCCAGAAGTCCATTGCGATTAGAATGTTTTCTTACATTTTAGCCCATAATTAAAAAATCTTAGAAGATGTCTACTCTAACCTCTTATTGGAACACACATTTCTTCCCCGTGTTTTAAATCCAAGAAAGGAAATGGCACTTTTCTCCAGTGTAATACCTGTGATTATATGTATAACCTTTCTAGAAAAGCATGAAATGATAATTAAGTTACTGCTAACAGCACAATGATGCAACTGCAAAATTCCATTTTCAAAAAGTCAGAAGTCAAAAAATTAAAATTATATATTTGTTCTTTTAGTAATTGCATGGCAAAGCTTATGAATTTGACTCAAATTAACAATGTAGTATTACTTTAGGGACTTGTCTAAAAGACAGAACATTAAGTTGGAATTAATTTGAAATAAAGGGTTGTTTTTGATTTTAAGACGATGTTCCACCGACATTTAAAACCATATATCTTTTGTTCAGTAAATTTAAATGATTTAAATCAACTTTCACTAATTGCTCTATCAACTTATTGCAACAGAAATAATTTCTTAATATAAAATGTCCTTTGAAGAAATCTGAAAGTGAAAAAATAGAGTACATTTTCAATTGACACTATTGTAAACGATTAATTTTAATAACACGTTTTATTTCGCCAATACACCTTCGCCAGTACAGTTATCATAATTACATAACGCCATGAGTCGACTCTGCTATCGTACAATAACTATATCTACGCCTTATTTCTAATCTCTATATATACTCCGTATTATATAACACCATGACTAGATTCTCATTCCAGGGTTGTCACGTCCTCGCCTATTTGAACGTCGCACGTCGCCTCTCCAAAATTTGCTTGTTACATTCGGCCATCCTGCAACAATTAATGCCCTCATTAATTTAACTCGCCAGTAAATCAACCAGATCTTATCGATCTGTGCATTCGCCATAACACCAAATCGCATACCATAAGGGTATCGCCTGCGGTTGCAACCTTACGCCTTTTATCGAATATCACCTTTATATTACGCCTTTGTCAGATTTTCACTCGCCTTTAAATCGCCATAGCTCTCGCCTTTCGCCAACAGAGCATTCGCCATTTGCACCTCGCCAGTTAAACTCACTTGCATGCACCTTTCAACCTGATCGCCCTTTGCACCTCGCCAGTCAGACTCACTTGCATGCACCTTTCAACCTAACCTTTCGCCCTCGGTGTTTTACACCTCGCCTCACCAAAAAGTCAGCAAACGCCTTGCTCGTAAACGCCAGCAGTTGGAAATAGTACGCCTTGGATACCCAAAATTCGCCAAACGCCTCTCTCAATTTGAGAATCGCCTCAGAAGAACGCAAAGTCTTCGTCGCCTTCGCCTGCGCATGATCCTGGACTTCCTTGCCCCTCCAATTCCACAATATCGGTTGATGGAAGCCGATATCTGTCAAAAGATGACAAAAAGCCAGTATACAAGTCGCCAGGGGAAGAGCAACCAAATGCCCTCGCATTCGCCTGTAGATCGAGAGGTAGACCGTCAATCAGACACGAAAGCGCCTTTGTGCCTGAAAGCCCACACCTTTCGATCAACGCCATTTTATCATGATAATAATGGGTCATGGTTTCGCCGTCCAATTTAACCCTCGCTATCATCTCCTTGAGCAGCTGAGCAAAGTCATGCACTCTAGGAAACGCCTTCCTAAGAGCCGCCTTCCAGTCTTCCCATGAGAGGTCATATTCATCGAGCCGATTAAACCAGCCCCTTGCTGCGCCTTGCAATTTCGCCTGCATAAAATACGCTCTCTCATAGTTCGACCATTCATGAATATCGTCCAACTGATCAATTTTGCTCAACCACCTGACTACGTTACAGTCCTGACTGTCAGGATCGAAAGGGTCAAGAATGTCGCCGCCTGCCCTTGCCCTTGACCCCATACAGCCCAAACTGCAAGCGGAGTCCGCCTTATCGCTACAAGCATGCTCTACTACCGCCTGAGGAACGCGCTCACCTGATTTTTCGCCCTTCTTATTGCCCTTGGTACCGCCAGTACCAACGGCCGCCCTTTGTTTCGTCGCCTTTACCATTTCGGCCGCCTTTTGCTTCGCCGCCCTTGCCATTTCGGCCGCCACAATCTGCTGGATACTAGTTGCCAAACCGCCTTTCAACAGTTTATGTACCATGGAGACTGTTTCGTCTTCCATCGCCGAATCGCCTTCGCCGTGGTCACCGTCGCTTAATTCCAACTCGTAATCGAGCTCTAACTCGTCACTTCTGCCTTCCTCCATAGGAAATCACTTGAAAAACGCCTTTTAAACACCAATGCCAATAAACACAGTTGAAATACGCCACAATTTTTACAATAATCACTAATTAATTAGCACACACTTGTTTATTATTATCGTCAATATCTGAAAAATCGCCAAATGTCAATCCACTGTCAAGGATAGCAACAAACGCCCGCCTTTTGTTATGAGTTTTTGTGATATCGCCACTCACACAAAAAAAAGAAGAAGATGCCACTGCGATTTAACTCGCCGAAATCGCGTATTTGACCGTTCTCCACAACAAATAACACAATACGTAGGTTATCCCGACTTCTGATCTGTAAACGATTAGTTTTTAGTAACACGTTTTATTTCGCCAATACACCTTCGCCAGTACAGTTATCATAATTACATAACGCCATGAGTCGACTCTGCTATCGTACAATAACTATATCTACGCCTTATTTCTAATCTCTATATATACTCCGTATTATATAACGCCATGACTAGATTCTCATTCCAGGGTTGTCACGTCCTCGCCTATTTGAACGTCGCACGTCGCCTCTCCAAAATTTGCTTGTTACACTATAATTTATTTTTTACTTTCTGTCAATAATTTTTAGTTGTTAGTCAAATAAATTTTCTATTCTTTGAACAAATTTCACGCTATTTTAACATCGACTAGCTAACATAGTAAGCATCATGAATTAAATTAGGGCAAAATATTACCTATTTCTCAAAGTACCTAAATTCTAATATTTACGATCAAAATAAATATTTTGAACCTTCTTATTTAACATAAACAATACTTTTTTTTCTAAATTGACTTATTTTAATATCATAATTACTAATAGAATCTACTGAGGGCAATCTTACTAAACTAACCTTACTTACATACTGGGAATAATCAAATACAGGCAAATATCGAATGAATAATAATAAGTGTACATCAAAAACAAAAAAAAAATAAAAAGTGAATCAAGAAAATGTTATATTTGGGTATAATATTTTTTTTTCGATAAAGTTTGTAATGTATATCTTTCTTTCCGTTGTCGTATAGGGAAAGCTGCTTTTGATAAGCTGCATTAAATTTAGTATTTCCAATGAGCTTTTAGTTCCAGCGATATTCTTTGCTTTTGTTTGTATTCATTAGGATTCCAGTTAGTTTCTTCGTAGCTGTTTTTATAAAAAAAAGGTACACTTTTTAATTTGTTCGCGTAAAAACTCTAGTTCGTGGAAATCCATGTAATTAATTTCACTTAAAGGGCGTTCTTCCTTGGACCATCTTGCTAGTGACATATATTGGTTTGGTATAGGGGTCCTGACTGCTTAGTAATGCTATGAAAAAATATGTTTCATTTAGTTTTTTAGAATACCTTTTTATTTAAAAATTTAATTCTTACACTGTTATGACTATATAAATCAGAATAATTTTAATAAAACAAAAACATCGCTATGAGCAATACTTCTTGTAGATCATAAACTGCTAATATATTTTCAAAATTTTTTGTTCTTTCTTTGTCTTATTCTTTAATCTCGCCTAAAGTTTTCTTTGAATTCTCTCCGTACTTTTCTTCTAGATTCTCTTTATCGGACTCATTTGTACTACGGACGCGCAAATCTCACTGGTTCCTTTTCGGAAGCAAACATTTAATACTGAATTCCATACTAATTTTTTTTGCACATATAACAAAACTTATACCACGAACTGCTCCTCTCCAAATAATTTCTGTATAGCTCGGTTACAACTAATCAACTATAATCTAAAAGTTATCGTGATTCAAATTATAGCATCGGTGAACTGCTGCCCAATCTCTTAGGAGATTTTTTAACTGCACGAAAGAACACATTTTTCAACGCAAAAAGGCTTTGTTTGTTTTTCTTTTATTAATTATTTTTCTACATTTACTAATGTAGCTTTTTCCAGTTTTCAATGTTACATAAATGTGATTAGTTTTTTTCATAGGTGGGGATAGTATTTCTGCTTAAATATTAGGATCATCATTTTTTGTTCAATTTCTGTTACAAGCCTTAAAACTTCCTGTTTTTGGCCTTCTTTCTAGATGGAGAACTTTTAGAATACGAATGACCATCAGCAACACACTGCAAATTTGAAAAGTGTGAGCGGCAAGATTTTTTTTTGTTTTCCTATATTCTGAGTTTTTTTTTTGGCTTCCGTCTGTATCAGAATTAGATTACGAAATTAGTTCATATGCATCGCTAAAATCTACAGAGAAATCTTTTTTACTAGACTGTTCGTTGTAGTCTCTCCTAACCTTTCTAAGTCTTATTTTAATTGAACTTTATTTTATATGACTTATTTTCTGAATGTGTCCTTTAAAATCTCGGTCTCTTATTCCTTTAACAGCATTTCATTTAGACTTCTATACAATCATCATTTAAACTAATATGCGTCTTGTTCCTCATTTTTCTTTTCACTATTACTTGCAAAAGGTAAAATGCTCTCTTTACTTTCAAGCAAACCGCTCTCCTCCTTATTCAATTTGCTAATATTTGGTATTTTTATAAAGTAAGAAATGTGCCGTAACATTAAGAGTTACTGGGTTGTCACCTTCAGGCTTCTAGAGGTCCAGTATTTCATTACCCCATTCATTAATTTTCTGTTATAAAATGAAAATTGATAACTTTATGTAAAGCAAGTATAATGGACGGTAGGACGGTTACTTGTGTTATTTCATTTAATAGTTGTTTTGAAATTTTATAAAATAATCGATAAATTATTTTTAAGAAAGAGTGTTTTACGTTATTTTTGACAAATATTGACGGTTTATCAAATTAGTCGATGTCAGTTTGTTTAATTTATGACGAATTTAAATAAGGAAAATATTAGGATATCAAAATTACTCAATGTTAAACCGACTCAAGAACCTAGATGATTTTAAACTTAAGCTATTTTCTTCATTTCGGCGAAAAATCTTACTTTCTAAGGAGATCGTAAAAATATATATTTAAATGCACGCCTAAGTGGGATATCGAATATGGGATGACTCATATTCGTTGTGTTTCGAGGTAATGGCAAATGTATAAGAAATAAAGCTACTTCATAAGCTCGACTTCGATTTTTAAAACAAAATCATTCGCCAGCTGTTATCATAAGAATTGATGATCATGCTCTGATTTTATTCATATACTCTGCATAATAGAAAATATTTCTAGATACAATAATTTTAAATCGTTACGTAATATTAATTTAACAAAGCGAAAAATGTTGTTTCCCTCCTAATCTCATTGGCTACTTCGTGCTGTTTTGAAAATTACTTTTTAATAATTTTTATCATTAACCTTAATTTACATTTAATTGCAATTGCTAAAAATTATATGATATGTAGTACATATAATAATCGGTGGTGTACCCAAAATAAAATTTATCAAAATTAACCAACGAAATGCATTTTTTTAGATCAAGTGACGACCAGACAGTGAAAATAAATATCCTGGAGTCTGCAGAGGTGGTGACACTTGAAGCATTTTCAATAAACACTCTTTTGTATACTGTTTGAAAATATTATATGCACATTTATTCGAATAAATTGTTTTAACATTGAAAATGTTTTTATTATCCAAGTATAGGGCTTCAAATTGTGAAAATGTGCATGCTACATTTGCCACATGGCGTCCTACGCGTGAGATAACGTGTTAGTTTGTTTATTTAAACTTAAATTTGATTATAACGTATCGGAATCGGTTCAAATGACTAAAATAAATTGCAACTAACTGAAACTATCCGAAAGTTGATTGAATAACTAACCAAAAGCACCAAAACGGGCTAAAACGCATCGGACCTAAAATAAATTAAAACTAACTGAAATTAACCGAAAGCTGATTAATATAACGTATCGGAACCGGTTCAAATGACTAAAATAAATTGGAACTAACTGAAACTGACCGAAAGTTGATTGAATGACTAACCATAACTAACAAAAAGTAACTATAAGCAGCGAAACGGGCTATAACGTATCGGAACAAATTAAAAATGTCAAAGTAAGTTAAAACCAACCCAAATTAATCGAATTTTTGGCGACTAACTAAAATTAATCAAAAACATTTAAATTGGTTTTAATAACGTGTTGGAACCGGTTCCAATGACTAAAATAATTTGTAACTAACTGAAAGTAACCGAAAGTTGAAAAATTAAGTTAAAACTATCCGAAATTAACCGAATTTTGGCGGCTAACCAAAACTAACTAAGAAACATTAAAATTGCATATAACGTACAGGAACCGGTTCAAATGACTAAAATATATTAAAACTAACTGACCTTTACCGATAGATGATTGAACGACTAACCAAAACTAACCAAGGGCACCATAAAGGGCCCAAACGTGTTGAAACAGTTTTAAAATATAACCCAAATTAACCGAATTTTGGCGACTAACTAAAATTAACCAAAAACATTTAAATTGGATATAACGTATCGGAACCGGTTCAAATAACTAAAATAAATTGGAAATACCTGAAAGTAACAGAAAGTTAATTGAACGACTAATGTAAACTAATGAAAAGCACCTGTCTAAAACCTATCGGAACAGGTTACAGAAATTAAAGTAAGTTTAAACTAACCAAAAAGAACCGAATTTTGACGATTAACGAAAACTAACCAAATGTTTTTGGTTATAACGTGTCGGAACCGGTTCAAATGACTAAAATAAATTGGAACTACCTGAAAGTAACCGAAAGTTGATTGAATGACTAGCCAGCACAAACCAAAAGTAACTAAAAACACCAAAACGGGCTAAAACATATTAGAATAGATTAAAAATGTTAAAGTAAGTTAAAACTAACCCAAATTAATCGATGTTTGGCGATTAACCAAAACTAACCAAAAATATTAAAATTGTTTATAAACTGAACTTTACCGAAAGTTGATTGAACTACTAGCCAAAACTAACCAAAAGCACCAAAAAGGGCTAAACCGTATCGGAACAGATTAAAAATATTAAAGTTACTAACCCAAATTAACTGAATTTTGGCGACTAACTAATATTAAACAAAAACATTTAAATCGGTTATAACGTATGACTAAAATAAATTGGAACTAACTGAAAGTAACCGAAAGTTGATTGCATGACTAACCAAAAGTAACTAAGTGCACCAAAAGGGGCTAAAACGTATCGAAATAGATTAAAAATATTGAAGTAATTAAAACTAACCCAAATTAACCGAATTGTGGTGCCTAACCAACCAAAAATAACCAAAAACACTAAAATTGGTTATAACATATCGGAACCGCTTCAAATGACAAAAATAAATTAAAACTAACTATAATTAACCGAGTTTATTTAACCACTAACCAAAAATAACCAAAAGCAACCGAAAGCTCCAAAAAGGGCCAAAACATTTCGAAACCAATTAAAAATATTAAGGTCAGTTGAAACTAACTTAAATTAACCGAATTTGAGCGACTAACTAAAATTAAACTAAAACATTAAAATTGGTTATAAGGTATCGGAACCGGATCAAATGACCAAAATAAATTAAAACTAAAACTAACCGAAAGCTAATTGAATAACTAACCAAAACTAATCAAAAGCAGCCAAGGAACCAAAACGGACTAAAACATATCGGAATAGGTTACAAAAATTAAAGTAAGTTAAAACTAATCACAACAAACCGAATTTGGCGACTATCCAAAACTGACCAAAAAGATTAAATTTGATTATAGCGTATCGGAGTCGGCAAAAAATGCTAAAATAAATTGGAACCAACTGAAGCTAACCGAAAGTTAATTGAGCGTCTAACCGAAACTAACTAAAAATAACCAAAGGCACCAAAACGGGCTAAAATGAATTGGAGCAGGTTAAAAATATTACGGTAACGTTATAGCTAAATTATATATTAATTGATTTTCCTATCTACAAGTGGAGGGTAATTGTTTAGGTCTCCATATCTTCACCATTTTTTTATTTATATGTGTTAAAAATTCAGTTCTTTAATTAGATATATTACAAACACTCGTGTTTGTATTTTTACTTTTTTAAACTCTGCTTTTAAAAACTATTTTGAATTACAACACAAATATTATTTTGCGTTTTTATTCATCATTTTCAATGTCTCACCGGTTGCATCACTGCGAAGGACTGTGAATTTTATTTTTCTTCATATGTAGTTATTCCAACTACATTCAAGATTTATAACATAACTACACTGTCACAGCTTTTTCTTCAATTTATGCGGTAACGCTGAGCGTATTACCCCTTTGGATTTATTGGACCGAAACTTGTTGTATTTTGTGTGGCTCTGACTGGCATATTACTTCAAGGAAAATAGATACAGACTATGCAAATTAAGGGATTTTATTTAGCTCACTTGGCATATGAAGAATTCCTTACCATCATCGCCGTCCTGATGGACAGCGAGGCGTGAGGATATTCGAACTCATATTTTAGCTTATCTTATCTGCTGTAGAAATTAAATTTAAGATCACTGCTAAAAGGAATCGGATCTGGTCTACTGCCGTAGCAGCTACTCTGTGCACGGGGTCGAAGATATTGGCTAGACTTCTGCCGTAGCTGGTACTTCAGCTGAATAAAAAGTTTAAGGGTTAGCCTACTGCCGTACGGATGCATTACCCAAAGAAAAATATACGGTTGATCAGATGCAGTTAACTGATGCTGTACGTTGGCTCAGAGTGAGATTTTTGAATCGTTTCAAAAAGGTTCTAGTGCAAAATATCAT
>JAEQML010073676.1:0-14822 GCA_016904865.1 Pissodes strobi | reverse complement strand
TCTGTATCCGAGAAGTCGGGGTCGATGGTCTGAAATAGGGGTTTGGGCGGCTGCCGTCGGGACATTTGAGGCGTTAGTTGTTTGATGTTGATACTGTCGTATGGAAGGACCATGGGTAATCCGGCTTTCCTTTGAGTGTCTGAAAAAAATTAAGACAATCGCTAAGTTCGTGTTAAAAGCCCGTTACAAGATCATGAGTTAAACAACTATTACAAAGCACCCTTTTTTTAGGTATAAAAATGTTGGGAATTACATGGAGGCGCTATACTGTAAAATCCTTGACGCCGAAGGGTGAATAAAGATCCTGAGGCTAACTCTTTCAAAATTCGAAATGCTAAGTAGATCCGAAGAAATTGTAAAAAAAGCAGGACAAAAAAACGCCAGAGAATGTTGCTACTTCGGGTCTGGTAAATGTTTGGCAATAAATCTGATTTATATCGTCGATAGATGCAACTGAACTGTTCGAAGCTTTAACAAAATTGTAGACAAATTCTTATGAGGCTGTGGTCCAGGAAAAATAATATTGTTTAAGCTCATACCCTTTGGGCCTCTTGCACTATCTGGGGCGTTGAAATACTGAATTATTTTAAAAGCCAAAAGGCATGTGTCTAGAAAATAAGTGATGACACCGCATAAATTTATAGAAAGGTGCTCTCGTCAATATGACATGACGAGGTAAGAAATATTAAGGTAGATTGTCAGTTAGAATAAAAAAAAGTCAGTTGTTAATTAGTATATTTAACAAATTAAACCGCAATATAGCAGTGGAAGAGTGCATTGGTGTTTGATTACCACAACTTCCCCAACATTTTGGTCCTTCCAGTAGAATTGAGGATTCAGCCAGCAAAAAATTACGTAAATCATCCATCCCAGAGACCGGCACAATTCGAGGTGAACCGAGAAGACGGAAAACGCTGTCGCGCCGTGTGCTCCGTTTGGGGGGTCGTTTGCTAAACCACGAGACAAGTAAGACTGTTCTTAAATTTTTTCTATTTGTGTTAAGATGGCCGAGTTAGCGAAATTACGTTCTGCTCGCAGCATTATAAAGCAAAAATTGACCCGTTTTAAAAAGTATTTTGATAATATCGATCAAGTTAGTATAGATGAATCAATTATTGATCAGTTAAACGTACGTTTAGAAAAAATAAACGCCACTTTTTAATGAGTTTAACAATTTCAAATCGAAGTTTTATCTGTTGACCCTGACCAAGAGGTAATTCCTGACGAAAAAGTAAGGGAAGAATTTGAAAATGTTTATTTTAATGTAATTGGTAACGTACAAACAGTTTTCAAACAATTTTCAAATGCTTCAGTAGTTTCGGGTAACAGTTCTGGTTCTAATCAAGTGAGCAATATTTCAGGCGCAGGTAGTACAAATATGTGTCACCACTCTCAGCCATTGGTCAAATTACCACCTATAAAGTTGCCAACATTTAATGGCCAGTATTGTAATTGGCTTGAGTTTAAGGATGTATTCACAACTTTAGTGGATAGCGATACCAATTTAACAGACATTCAAAAGTTTTACTACCTCCGGTCGTCACTTGATAAAGACGTACTCGAATTAATCAAATCTTTAGATGTATCAACTAACAACTACAAGGTTGCATGGAAATTTCTAGTCGACAGGTATGAAAACAAAAAGTTAATAATTCATAATCACATTCGCGTAATTTTTGATCACCCCACATTGGTGACTGCGTCATATTCTGATCTCAGAAATTTATTCGATTCAATTACAAAACATTTAAGGTGCTTGCAAAGCTTGGGTGAGCAAACAGAATGCTGGGATCGACTAATAATTTACATTTTATGCAATAAATTTGATCCAATTACCCGTAGAGATTGGGAGTCATACAAATACCCTGGTGAACTACCCACCATGGACGATTTAAGCACTTTTTTAAAATTGAAATGTGAAGTTCTTGAAAAGCTAGAAATATCGGAGCTCAATAAACCAGCATTTGCTCAGCCAAGAGGCTTTAAGCATCGTCGCGGGCAAAGTTATGCAGCGATGAATAATGTTAATACAAACGATGTTTCAGTAAATAGAAAATGTTTTTATTGCAATGATATTAATCACACTATATACAAGTGTTCGTTGTTCTTAAGTTTAACTGTGCAAGAAAGAATAGCAGCTGTCAATAGGCTCAAATTATGTTTAAATTGCCTCCGTAACTCCCATCCCCATTGGAAATGCACAAGGCAAAAATGTCCCACTTGTCAGAAAGGCCACAATTCACTCTTACATATTTTCAAATCTGAACCCGATAAAAACAAAAGTAGCGGTGAAAATCACGATATCGAGAATAGGCTCCCTACGCCGAACGACACTCCGGTGTCCAGCGCTCAGGTGATAGGCAGTGCCATTGGAAGCAGCGTTGCCGGCTCTTGTACATATCAATCGATTGTTTTTTTATCGACGGCACTTGTTCAGGTAAATTGCGGAAAAAAGTCGATTGCTCTTCGCGCGCTTTTAGACAGCGGATCTCAAAGCAATTTCATCTCCAGGGATGCATGTGAGAGGCTAGGTTTGCAGCCATCAAAGGTAGATTTTGCAGTAAAAGGTATTGGCCAAATGTTGACTAATATAAATTCACAGGTAAATGTCGATCTTAATTCACTAGTAAATGATTTTCAAATAAACATTCATTGTTTTATCTCACCAAAAATTACTGACAAAATTCCGATGTTGCCTTTCAATAAAAGTAAATTACCCTTACCCCAATTTATACGTTTAGCGGATCCCTGTTTTAATACTTCAGCAGAAGTTGATCTTTTATTGGGTTCTCATGTGTTTTGGACGATTATAAAAGCAGGGCAGATTCGGCTGGGTAAAAATTTACCTATATTACAAGACACAGAATTTGGTTACATTGTCGCAGGGAATCTAGGGTTTAATTTAATAAATAGCAACATTGCAGTAACTTGTCATGCATTCATTACAACTGATTTATCTATTGATGAGAAGATTGTTAAATTTTGGGAATTAGAAGAAATCAATAATAAAGAAATAATTATGTCAGAATCGGAAAAGTACTGTGAATATTATTTTGAAAAAACCACAGAAAGGAATGATCAGGGGCGATTTATTGTAAGAATTCCTTTTAAAAAAAATAAAGAAAGGTTGGGAAATTCAAGAGATATGGCTATTAATAGATTTAATAGCACAGAAAGAAAAATTATTAGGGATTTGCACTTACACTACCATTACTCAAAATTCAAAAATGAGAGTCTGACAACAAAGTGCAGAGTGGTGTTTGATGCGTCCGCAAAAACCACATCGGGGCTATCGTTAAACGACATACAATTTGTCGGTCCGACATTGCAGCAGGATGTTTTCTCGATCATTTTAAGATTTCGAACTTATCAATACGTTTTAACCGGCGATATTTCAAAAATGTATAGGCAGGTCCTGATACACAAAGATGATAGACATTTTCAAAAAATATTTTAGCGAGTAACCCTGATCAAGAACTTAAAGTTTATCAATTAAATACTGTGACTTATGGCTGTGCTTCTTCACCATATTTAGCGGTGAAATGTTTATTTCAATTAGCAGAAGAAAATAAAAATCAGTTTCCTCATATTTCGAAGATCATAAGACGAGATTTCTATATCGACGATATTCTCACTGGGACGAATGACAAAAATGAATTGATAAGTGTTCAGAAAGATCTGGTAGCAGTACTATCTACTGCAGGTTTTGAACTACGCAAATTTCTATGCAACGATAAAGATATTTTAAAACAATTTAAGATAAATTCGAATTTAGAATTAGGTATTTTGGGTGAAAATCAACAAAATAAAACCTTAGGAGTTTTTTGGGACTCAAATAATGATTTCATAAAATACAAAGTTAAAATCATTGAAAATTTAAATTTCAATGCAGCTACCAAACGTTCAATTTTGTCATTAATATGTCAAATATTCGACCCTTTAGGCCTTGTGTCTCCTATTGTCGTTGTAGCTAAACTATTAATACAAGAATTATGGAAAATTAAATTGCCATGGGACTAAGAAATGCCCAAGGTGTTTTTAAATCAATTTTTAAACTTTTATTTGGATTTGTCAAAAATCAGTGAATTTAATATTCCTAGGCATGCAATGTTTTCACAGTATCTCTCTGTTGAATTGCACGGCTTCAGCGATGCATCTATTAAAGCATATGGAGCTTGCATTTATATAAGATGTTTAACAAGTTCAGGGGCCTATGGTTCTGGTTTACTTTGCGCGAAATCTCGCGTAGCCCCCATAAAGCAAGTCAGTCTTCCGAGGCTAGAGCTTTGTGCTGCCGTTCTTTTGGCGAATTTAGCCAAGAAGGTATTAGATTCGCTTGAAATACAATTTCATTCTTCATTTTTCTGGACTGATTCGACAATCACATTATGCTGGATAACGGGTGATCCTAACAAGTGGAAAACCTTCGTGGCTAATAGAGTCAGCGAAATTAGAACTTTGACATCTTTTCGTGATTGGAATCATGTGAAGTCAGAAGAAAACCCGGCAGATTTGATATCCCGTGGTACGACTGCAGCATTTTTATTGGATTCTACTTTATGGTGGCATGGACCACACTGGTTCAGTTTAGACCAGTCAAATTGGAATCTTCTATATACAGATTTAGACGACCTTGACATTCCAGAACAAAAAATTATTTCTTGCCTAGTAGTTAAAGGCAGTAGTGATATACAAAATCTATTAACACGAATTTCATCTATAAAAACAATTATTAAGGTTTTTGCCTTTGTGTTACGTTTTATATCTAATTTAAAATTAATGAAAAATAAGTCTAATTCCAAGCAGGTGGGTCCACTTAGCCCTGAAGAATATGACAATTCTTTGAAAATTATTATTAAGCAGGTTCAAATTGATTGTTTTCCACAGGAATATAAAGCGATACTACACAATAATGAATTGCCAAAGAGGAGCAAAATCCTTTCATTGAATCCATATTTACAAGATGAAATTTTGCATGTTGGGGGTAGAATTAAAAATTCCAATCAACCTTTTAACAAAAAACATCCTATTATCCTACTACAGAATCATGTTTTAACTAATTTAATTTTACGTCAAGAGCACGAACGTTTGTTGCATTGTGGTGTGCAAACATTGTTGTATTCAGTTCGAGAAACTTATTGGCCAATTTCAGGTCGCAATGCTTGTAAAAACATTATTCGAAACTGTATACGATGCTTTCGAGTTAAACCTAGAGACATGTCGTACTTAATGGGTGATTTACCGGAGGTAAGGCAAAAATCATTTTCCCTATTTCATAACGTTGGAACGGACTTTGGAGGTCCTTTCCATTTAAAGGATCGCCAAACCCGGAATCCTAAACTCATAAAGGCATATATTTGTTTATTTGTTTGCATGGGCACCAAAGCAGTGCACCTTGAACTTGTTTCGTCCTTGACTACTGAAGCATTTTTAGCGGCATTAAATAGATTTATTAGCCGACGTGGTAAACCCCTTACTATCTTTTCTGACAATGCTCTAAATTTTGTGGGAGCGAATAATGAACTTTGCAAGGTTTATGAATTTCTAAAAGAAAATTCAGATCATATTTCCAACTATCTAGTAACTAATAAAATACAGTGGCGTTTTATTCCCGCGCGTTCACCTAGTTTTGGGGGCATATGGGAAGCAGGGATAAAGAGCGCAAAGCATCATATTAAACGCGTCGTCGGAGAAACTGCTTTAACGTTTGAAGAGTTCGGTACCATCTTAACGCAAATTGAGGGTATTTTGAACTCTCGCCCAATTTGTCCAATTACTGATGAACCCCAAGATACGGCAGCTCTCACGCCAGGCCATTTCTTGATTGGAAGACCCATAACAAACCTTCCGGAGCTCAACTTGCAGGATGTTCCAGAATCTCGTCTCGGCAGGTGGCAAAGAATCCAAGCAATGATACAACATTTTTGGAGACGGTGGCAGAAGGAATACCTTGCAGAACTACAAACCAGGACTAAGTGGAAGCGACGCTCAGAAAACGACGTACAACTTGGTCCCTTAGTGCTGCTTAAGAATGAAGCCGCACCAGTCCTACGCCTACGGTGGCAGCTGGGGAGAATAGTAGGTCTGCGACCAGGCAAGGATGGAGTCATCCGTGTCGTCGAAATCAAGGTCAAAGAAGGAACTTTAACACGTGCATTAAATCGCATATGTCCTCTACCTATTGAACTTTCAGATGATATACAGACTTAAAAGTGATTGAAATTGTTCTTTTGATTATTGGAATGTGTCCAATCCAACGGTATTTTGAACGAATTATTTAACGTAAGGTTTGTAGGTTATAGTTTGCAGTAGTTTAAAGTTTGGTTTTTTCTTGTTGAAAGTTGTAATACTTCCAAGAGGGGCGGTATGTCTAGAAAATAAGTGATGACGCCGTATAAATTTATAAAAAGGTGCTCTCGTCAATATGACATGACGAGGTAAGAATGAAAAATATAGGTAGATTGTCAGTTAGAATAGCAAAAGTCAGTTGTAAATTAGTATTTTTAACAAATTAAACAGCATTATAGCAGTGGAAGGGTGCATTGGTGTTTGATTACCACAACTTCCCCAACAAGAACAAAAAGAGGATAATTTAGATAATTGTTGGAAACTGAGCTGGGACACAAAGAAAACTACAATTGATTTACTGTCATTTATCCCTATCAATAGGCCACGGAATAGAAAAAATCCACAGAATGCAAGAAGGCCTCCTTATTTTTTGTATCATTTAAGAATAAGTGAAAATAGCTTAAGAGTATGTCGTACAATGTTTCTGAATACATTGTCTATTGGTAGAATGACAGTATCCAAAACGAAGTGTCAATACTCAAAAATGTCCTGTAATAAAGTGAATTGAAACGAAAATCAAGTTAAAAGATTTGATAAAGGGAACGAGGGACTTATTAGTTTGGGTTAGTTTCCTTCCTGCAATGGAATCAGATTACTGCAGACTATCATCGCAAAAAATACCTGCTTTCAGAGTGGCACTCGAAATAAAATCTTTATAGATTTTATGCAGAAAACTGGTGCTAATCTAAAAATATATCCCCACTTTCCCTTACAACATTTAATCAGGCATTGGATTCCAAAAATAACTCTTTATATCGCCCAAAAGGTTTAGTGCGAAAAATGTTCATCTTTAAACATGGTCACATATCTAAGGAAGAATATAATTTACACTGTAATAAGAAAGAAGAAGCCAGAAAAGAAATGATGAGGGACAAAGAAAATGAGTCACTAGTTTAAGCAATGAATTTGCAGGAGGTACTTATATTATGGTTTCCAATATAGAATATTTCTAGTTTGTATTATAAAACAAAGTTGTGTGTTCATAATTTTTCTTATTCAACGTAAGAAGTAAAGACTGGTTCGGGTTTATGTGGTATGAATCCCAAGGAGGTCTAAACGCGGAAGGGGTTGCCTTTATTTGTGCTTCTTTTATAATAGAAAAAGTATTGCCTTCATTTGACAGAATTTGAACAAAAAGATTAAAATAAATATGTACAATGATGGCTGTACCATGCCATGCTTCTTAATACCGCTAATCAGGAAAAAATTTTAATTGAGCAAAAATATCTAGAAGTTGGTCACACCCAAATGGTGGCAGACTCTATGCATTTGACCATAGAAAGATACCTCCGAAATAAAAATATATAACATATATATGCCGAATATTATGGAATATGCCAAGAAGCTCGTCGAAATCCAAAGAAATACGATGTTTCTTACCTTAACCATACTTTCTCTAAGGATTTCCAGAAAGCTGAATTTTGAAGAATATTCGTCCAGGCAAAAGGAAAGGTGATGTAGATCCACAAATTTAATCTGATTTAAGATGCCCAGTATCCATTATTTTTAGGTTTTGGATATACGTGCTCTAAAATATGATAAAGGTGGCAAGATATACTACAAACTGAAATTTTCTGACGAATGGGAAATTTTACCTCATCGACGGACTCCAGGTGTAGCTTCTTGCCTATTTTCCGGATTGGATCAACTGTATGTGGAAAGACTAAGGATCAAAAGCAGACAGTTTGTCGACTTACAAACTCTGAAAATAGTTATTTGTTTTACTAGGCAGCAAAGTAGTAGATTGATTGCCGCGGCTGCTAGTTAATTAGGAATTCAGCTAAGGCAGTCAAACTACTTTGCTGCCGAGTTGAACATATAATTTTTTTCTCCGATTGTTTATAATGATATATGTATATTGTATATTTGCAAATTATTACAATTACCACAATCTTTTTATTTTTCCTGTAGTGATAAATTAAAACAAAATTTGATAGAAATCGCAGTTGTTGGAACGGGTGGCTGCTATGGAAATGTATATGTCCATAATAATTATAGTTTGACAACTTATGAAATTTCCACCAGTTTCGTGGGAAAATATCGGTATATTAATATTATGGACAGTGATAGCGACTTAGAAGCACTTACTGCTCCAGAAATAAGGGAGGTGGCAAAAAATATTGATTTACATTTGCTACCGGAGAAGTCTCGGAGGAAATTAATATGAATGAAATTATTAACGATTTATGGATTATTGCATGGAGAAAAATGTGAAGACTTTTTCGGAGAATGTATTAATTGCTTATTTTGCTGAATTATCTAAAACAATGAAGAGTTCTACACTTTGGTCTGTATATTCCATGTTGAAGGCAACTAATGTTAAGAATAGCGTAGATATAGAAAGATATCTAAAATTGCAGGCCTATTTAAAACGGGCATCTGAAGGCTACAAGGCAAAGAAGTCCCGAGTTTTCGAAAAACAAGATATTACAAACTTTATACTGGATGCTCGAAATGATGATTATTTATTAGCAAGAGTAAGTTTTAAATAACGTATTTATACGATAAAGTGAAAATACCTATAATCCATTTTTTTAGGTTGTATTGATTTTTGGAATTGCGGATGCATATCGCTGCGACGAACTATTGAATTTAAAATTAGGAAATATTGAAGATATGAACAATAAACTATTGGTGTCCTTATTAAACACAAAAACGAAGAATTCAAGGACTTTCGTAATAATGGTATATTTAGATGTTGTTAGAAAATATATATCTCTTCGGCCTGCTGAATTAAAGTAAAGCAATTTGTTGGTATCCATAAATTTGGTGGTATACCTCAAGAAATAGCTGTCTATTTAAAGTTGCCGTATGCTAAAGAATATATAGGACACTGCCTCCGCAGAACTTCTGTCACTTTACTTGTAAATTCAGGAGTTGACATAACAATGTTGGAAATACATGGCGGGTGGAAGTCCTCAGCTATAGCCGAAGGGTACATTGGGGATTCAATGGCAAGTTAAACCAGTATTTGTGACAACATTTTGACAAATATAGGAACTACTTATGCGGCAAATCAAACTAGTAATATAGTGAATGTCAAGAGAACGATAGCTGAGGAAAGAAAAGGTGGCCTATTTATAATTGCAGTAATTTTACTATTAATGTTAATAACAACTAAAAATATGTTTTTTAAATTCTTGTTAAAAGTATTATGTAATTGTTAATAAATAATTAATAAATGTTTTTTTGTAAAAAAATGTCAAATGTTTTATTCCCATGGAGACTAATCATTTTGCTGCCTAGGCAGGAAAGTTTCTGTCTAGGCAGGAAAGTCCTTACTTTGCTACCTAGGCAGGAAAAGTAATACTTTGCTGATTGATGTGTCTGCAAAATTTATATTTGCTGTCAATCGGAGAAAAATAACTTACCTGATGACTATCATGCTTTCTACGACGGTCTTCTACACGAATAACGTAAAGCTAAGATTTGTTTTTGTTCGCAATAAGAATGTATTATTTTTTTACTTGAGTTTTCATTATTAACCTATTCTTATGAAATGAAACGCATAAAATCCATATTAATAGACAAACCTGCTAAGACCAAAATATGTTGCAAGATTAAAGAATTTCTAATGAACAAAAACCAAAATTAACAAAACTAAAACCAGGTAATTATAATACATTTTGAATATTAATAAAATTACACTGTATATTATTTTGTTGAGATTTTTCACTCTCTTGTAAAGCTACCCATAATGGGCATAGCAGTTTTACTCATATAGCGGACGATGTGTGGTGTTCTCTAAGATTGCATGTAGGATCAAGGGAAAATACGCCTTAGACCCTGAAGGAACTTGCCATAGCAATACAGAAGGAATGGGAAAACGTACCATAACAATGCATTAATAAGCTGATCAGAACTACTATTCCTCGCCGGTGTCATTACAATCTTCAGGGAGGGTCTACAAGGTATTACTGAAATTTTGCACTTCTCTTTTACACATTTTAGACAGCCAGATGTTTGAAACGAATCGATAATTGCATTCGTTCGCAAAAGATTTTCCCCTAAAATTATTTTAAAAATTTGCTAGATAAACCTGATATTTACAGCAGTTTATGTGGGGCATATGTACTATGTAATATGTATGGCAACATTTCCTAAACTCATCTAGCAAACTTATCAATAGATGCGAACGGCAGCCAGTAGTACAGTGGAGAGCTGGGTTCGTGGATCTTTTGGTACACTTTAATAGAGTTGCTAGCCGCCACCTAGTTAACTGAGACTCAACTAGGAAGAATTTAAAATGTTATTAAATCCAGTATAGTGAATTTTGGAGGAGCTTTTCAATAAGACATAATATTTCCCCAAAATAAATACTTTATTCTTTCCCTACTATGGTTGAGATCCCTTGATACAATAATTATACAGTACACATTACATCACATGTCTAAACAAGAAAGCAATAAGAAAATAAGCACTTACATAATATTGACTATTATTGACAGTCGCATCAGATACAAACTGTTAGGCAAATATCATACGTACCCAGTAATAGATTACCAAAATGACGAGTTGGTAAACAGCGAACAGGGTTTAAAATTCATGAATTTTATTCTGCCGCAAGGATATAGAATAAGACATGTGTTATCACTCAATATGTGGAAAATATAAATTTGCCAAAACAGCCTTACAAATAGGTAAATGATATTACTTGCAAACCATGAAGTAGGCATTTCGAACGTAAAAATATTCTCCAAATTAATACCATTATTAGTATATATACGTTCCATGCGTCTCCAAAACACTTCAAATCATAACCTGACTTTTCTAAACATTGGTGCATAACATCCAGCCGATGATAAACAACAAGGCCATAACACGCAAGTGGTGGTTCTAACCCAAAATACGCAAAAATATATATCGCAATTAAGGGAAAGCGATATGTATGTGCTAAAGCGGTACCCGTGGATAGGATCCTAAAAACAATTGTTTGTCTTAGCAAAAAATAGGTATCTAACATTAAAAAGATTACTCATAACCTAACTAGTTTATCATCTTAACTATAGAACTATCTATAGGGTCTATTGCCAGGTAATAGCCAGTGGAACAAAGCAAATAATGTCCATTCTAGAGACTTCTCCAAAATCCATATTCGTCGATTCCGAGGATCGGCAATATGAGAGCAACACCAACATAAATTGTCCTAGAAAGGTTGGAAAATATATTTAATTCAACTGAAGACAGCATGAAGATTGTGTGACTTACCACGTGGAGGTAGAATTCTAATAACTCATCAATAACTTTTATAGGTAGCCTCCATGGCACTGGTTAGGGTCGAAATACATAAACGTAAGAAAAATATCATAAAATAATGTCCCTAATTATTTGAACCAGTCCATGAGGCACCTCGAAAAGACTTCACAAAAGATGCTGAACGAATTTCAACACCTTGACTCCGAAACATTGTTGCCACCTTAACTTATGTGAAATAGCGAATCCAAGCGCATGAAGAACCATCTTACGTCACAGCTCGGTTAATCGAACGTCTGATATTAGGCCATATTCGTCAAGCCACAAGTAAATACGCCTTAAAAATCTGCAGAGAACCGTTACTTGGGAACGTCGATTTGATTGAACCTGTCTAACCGTCAAAATCATATGTTCCAGTGCCTGACACTTAATAAATAAAATCACAAAATCTCGAAATACGAAAAAAACAAAAAGAAATAATATACAAAACACAATTAGGTAAATAAATTATAATATACATTAGATGACTTATGATCTCCAAAGTGTTTGAGGTAGGTATTGCAACGAATTGGCTTGAAATAATAAATAAATTCAATGTTACATTTGTGTCGAACAAATTGCTAAGTTTTTATTAACTTTTAGTTCAAAGAAAAGCTTGTGAGCATTTTCCTAAGTAATTAAAGGAGGGTTCAAACACTAAAATATATGAAGACGACATCCAGCAAATTGAACTAGGCAACCAGAACCTTTGAAAGATATTTCCGGAACCAGTCAAACACCTACTACTCACAAAAGGACAACAATCAGACCTGATGTTATTACCATATCATAAGTATCTCGTACATCATACTGAGACATAAATATAGATATAGAAAGTGGATTCAATAACATTCAAGGTGAAACAAGGTAATGTACTTTATACACCAGAATTGGGAAGCGCTAAGTGGTTTTCCCAAATCACGTTCCGCTTCCGCGCTGGTGGTCCCGGGTTCCACAGTAGGAATATATGGACATGATGGTGCTTCCAGGATCAAAATATTCCGGAAGTAAACTCCCCGGCCATTCGGATCTCCGGGCGCTGGGTGGCCCTGGGAGCACTTCATTCCGCATTTCACAGACAGCAAAGATACCGAACCAATTTAGAATAGATTTCTGCAACATAAGAGGCCTAAATACAAACATAAATTCGGTACACCAACATCTACAAGCAAATAGACCACACATATTAGCCCTTACAGAAACACAAGTATGTTCTACAACAACAACAGTGAACTACCTCTATCCTGGTTACGACTTACATACCCGATTTAGATATAAGTTCGGAATATGCCTTTTTGTCCGAAGCGACCTTTCATGTCACCGCGAGGAAACACTCGAACCGAACAACCTTGACGTCATGTGGCTCAAGTTCACCGCTGGGGGATTAACCAAGTTTATATGTTGTCTCTATCGCCCTCCGAGCGATAGAGCCTACCAAAGCTTTTTTTCAACACTAGCTACCACTTTTGACTCAATACAGGTCGATCACCCCAGTTCAGAAATAATCGTTCTGGGAGACTTCAATGCCCACAACACCAACTGGCTCAAACATCACAACAAGACCGACAACGAAGGTAGAGAAGCTGAAGAATTTGCCATCAGCTGCGGGCTTACTCAACTTGTAGACGAACCAACTCGAATCTCAGAGAGGGGTGAATTCGCCGCCCTCCTGGATCTTTTTCTGACCACCAATACTGACCAGTACAAGGTTACAGTTGGTTCGCCATTAGGTACCTCCGACCACAAACTTATTACAACGGTTTGTGAATTGCCGCCCATACAGAAGGATCCACCATTGCCTCGCAAAATCTGGCATTACAATTCTGCAAACTGGGACGATCTAAGGCAGTTCTACCTAGATTTTCCTTGGCTCGACGTCTGCTTTGCCACTGACGACCCGTCAGACTGCTGCGAAGAGATCATGCAAGTAATCTCCTCAGGAATGGAAGCATACATCCCAAATTCCATCAAGTTACCATCAAAAGGAAAGCCCTGGTTCGACAAAAGATGCGAAAGAGCTGTAGGAAGGAAACAGCAAGCCTATAAGTACTGGCAGCAAAATCAGACCGCTGAAAATCGCAATTATTTTATCGAAGCGAGAAACGAGTGCAAGCGTGTGATCGACGAAACTAAGGACAAACACAATCAAAGCATCAGGAATAAACTTTTGCAATGCCCCAGTGGTTCCAGAAATTTCTGGTCGGTAGCAAAGGCAGTAAGTAACAACTTTACAAAAACGTCTCTCCCACCTTTGACGGACGAACGTGGCATCACGGCGACTACAGCCAAGGAAAAAGCAAACATGCTCGCCAAAATGTTTTCATCGCACTCTACCTTAGACGTGCCTCAAGGCAAGACTCTCCCCACTATACCGAACATCAACACTACCATGGCAGAAGTCAAGTTTTCTCACCGTGGTATTCGCAAAATCCTTAAAGAACTAGATACGCAAAAGGCATCAGGACCGGACGGAATACCTGCCATCGTGCTAAAGAACTGCGCCAACGAACTAACACCCGTTTTTTCCAGGCTTTTTTCTCTTTCTTACAGAAAAGGGATTTACCCATCCTCTTGGAAAGTCGCTCGAGTGCAACCTGTTCCAAAAAAAGGCAAGAAAACCACGCCCCCAAACTATCGCCCAATTGCCTTGCTTCCAATAATATCCAAAGTCATGGAACGTGTAGTCAACCAGCAACTACTCAAGTTCCTCGAGAGCAACAGAATAATCAGCGATAATCAATACGGCTTTCGCAAAGAGAGATCGACAGGAGATATATTGGCCTATGTCACTCATATATGGAGTAGGGCAATTGAAAACTACGGAGAGTCTCGAGCGATTGCGTTGGATATTTCAAAGGCATTCGACAGAGTTTGGCATGACGGACTGCTCAACAAACTGCCGTCCTTGGGACTGCCCGCCTCTCTCTGCACCTGGCTGGCCAGTTTCCTTAAGAACCGATCCCTACATGTTGCAGTCGATGGACACATCTCGGACACATTCACCATCAACGCGGGCGTGCCTCAGGGCGCAATACTTTCACCAACTCTGTTTCTCATCTATATTAATGACCTGCTGATCGAAACGAATAATCCTGTTTACAGTTTTGCAGATGACAGTACCCTTGTCTCCCACTTTAGATCAGAAAAACCCTTACCAGCGACTGAGACTCATCACCGCAGACAGGAGCAGATTACAGCAATTAATCAAGACCTGGAGAAAGTTCAAACTTGGGGCGACCGAA
>JAEQML010073675.1:0-14822 GCA_016904865.1 Pissodes strobi | reverse complement strand
TTAATGACGTGCGAATATTACAGGGTGTGATTCTTCAACTCATTTTATGAAGAAAAATTCACAAGTCCGTAATGGCTTAAATCTTTGCTACAGTGTGTTGATTTTTTCTTAAAAAAGTTGTTTTTTAATTTAATTTAATCTCCAAAAAAACTTTAGACATTTTTTTTAATATTTTAGTAAGAAAAGTTATTCTATCGCTCCACCAGGGGTGCTTCCGGAAACATGTCCTCTAATATTTCTTACAAAAAACTTCTCGAGTAAAATAATTGAATAAAAATTATGTTATTTAGCATTACTGACGATTAATTGTTGAACACGTATTTTTAATGGCGTACTAAAATTTGAGGGCGTGATTCCTCAGGTCATTTTATGAACAAAAGTTCATGTGAATATATAGCGATTTAATTTTATTTATTTTTATTAACATTGATAATGATCAGTGACGGCTGGTGGTTTTTTCAGAGTGAGTGCAAAAAAGAGTAAAGAAAGTCCATTTTTTTTATTTTGAAATAAATGGCCAGTTTTTGATTTATTTTTTTTTCTGTGCCTTCCCTCTGGAAAAACCGACAAGCCGCCACTAAGCATTATCAATGTTAATAAAAATTAATAAATTAATATTGTTGTATGTTCAGAGTGGCTCGAATTCGGATCTCGAAAACCGTAAGAGGTACAGTGTCGGTCAAATTAGGGCAAAATTGCGCATTTATGTGCCTAACAATATGCCGTTTAGAAAGCTTTTAAAACTTCGAGTATTTCCGGAGATATCCGGAGTTTCAAATTGAATTACACTTTGGCATTACCACTTTTTTCGCTCTGCCAATGGTGGTAGCCAGTTTGGAATCCGACGTTTTTCGTCTTCAAGCTGTTATCATCAGCTTTCTTTTTTTAAATACGAAGCTTAATTTGTTTTAACATTTTTCAGATGATATTGCTGTTATTAATATGAATGTGTTTTTATTTTTTTAATTCGTTTTTTTACTTTTTATTTTAGCTTTTTTTGAAATTACTTATGCTTTGGCGCAATTTTAAATGATTAAGTTTCTTTTGAAATGTTTATATTCCAAAAAAATATTTTATTTTGTTTTTTTGTGTTAAGTGGAAAATTGGTCTTTATTTTTAATTAATAAAAAAATGTTGAGAAATTAAATAAACAGGTTCGTTTATTTTTTACCCCAAAGCAAAATAAATAATTAAATAAATAATAAAAATAAAAATAAAAAAAAAAAGCACATATTCATATTCTCCCTGTAGTCGTATACTTCAGGGCTGAAGTGTCGTGATTTCATGGTTGCCATTTAAGTTGTGGTTTGGGCAATCTTCCTCCATTTATCCCTGTCTGAGGCATTCCTGATGTTTTCTTGAAACGGAGCACCGGTGAATTCCTTAACTCCCCATCGTCTTGGGGAGTGTCGTCGAGGTCGTTTCCCCTCCAGCTTCCTCTGCACAACTAGTTTTTCCAGATTGTCGTCCTTCCTTATAGTGACGTGTCCAAAGTATTTCAGGATTCGCCGCTTTATTACACTTAAAGCCTTTCCTGAGGTCCCAATTGTTCCAGGTTTTACGTGCTGTCCAAGGGATCCTCAGGAGTCTTCGTCACACCCACATCTCGAAGGCATCCAGCTTTTTTATGTCAGCGGCCCTCAAGGCCCAAGCTTCCGCTCCGTATATGGCAATGAGAAATACAAATAATATTCTAACTAACTTGAATTTTGTTGCCAGTGGCGGATTTACCCTAAGGCCCGGTAGGCCCGGGCCTAGGGCGGCCAGATTTAGGGGCGGCAATAAAGTAATATCTTTATGTAGTCTATATGGTGGATGCTGAGAAAGGGGCGGCTGATAGCTTGGGGCCTAGGGCGGCCAAGACTGCAAATCCGCCACTGTTTGTTGCCTTCGTAATGTGGTTATCTTTTCAAATTTTTTGTTAGTTTGGTCATAGCCGATTTGGCAAGCGCTGCTGTTCTTCTTTTTATATCCGTTGATGAGTTGCCTTCATTATTTATATGGGCACCCAGATAGACTATTTTCTACATCATAAATGTTAGGTGCGGCTGCTAGTTTGTTGATACGATGTATTACCATGAGTTTTGTTCTTTGTCGGTTGAGTTTTAAACCGAATCGTAAACCCTCTTGCTCGACCCTTTCAATCAACTCTGCCATCTCTTGTTCCTCTTTCGCGATAAGGGTCGTGTCATCCGCGTAGCGGAGGTTATTTATTGTCTTGCCGCCGATAACTATACCGCCTTCCCAGCCGTCCAGGGCTTTCCTAACTATGTATCCACCATATATTTTAAATAGCAAGGGCGACAAGATGCATCCTTGGCGAACGCCGCGTTGTAAGTTAAAGGTTTTAGAGATCCTGCTATCGACCCTGAATGCTATTGTCGTATAACTGTCTCAATAGTATGACAAGGTGTAACGGGGTTCCCATGTCTAGTAACACTTTCCAGAGTTGAGGCCATTCCACGCAGTCAAAGGCTTTACTGTAATCGAGGAAACATAGAAACGTAGGGTCCGCGAACTCTCTTGCCTTCTCGATGATCTGTCGAACATTCATAATCTGTTCTCTGGTGCCTTTTCTGGTTACGAATCCGGCTTGTTCTTTTGGGATCCGCACTCTAAGAAATTTTTGAGTCGGTTTAGTAGGATTCTAAGCATAGCTTTACTTGGATGGGATATCAGTGCGATGGTTCTGTAGTTGCTACATTTTTGACTTGACCCTTTTTTATGCAGAGGAATGAAAGTGGATGAAATCCAGTCGCTCGGCCACTGTCCAGTTTGCCAGATCCTATCTTCCATAATAAATTAACACCGCTTGGAGGAAGCTGTTTTAGCATTTCTGCGCGTACATTAACTACACCTGTACTCTTATTGTTTTTTAAGTAACGGATGGCTTGTTCTACTTCTGCTTTTAGTATATCCGGTTCTTGTTCAATTTCCCCGATGGAAGGGATGTGTATTCATTCTTGATTGTTTGTTTCATGTGTGTATAAGTCTTCGCAGTATTTGCGCCATACCTCCCACTACGTCGTCTATCTCATTGATGACTTTCCCCCTCTTTGTCCTCTATCTTCCACGTTTTTGGTTTAAATTATCTTGTAATTTCTTTAATGTGTTGGAAGAGGTCTCGGGTTTCGTTGGTGTTAGCTCTTCTTTCGATCTCTTGGCATATTCTATGTGGTGATTTTATCCTGTCTACATAGCCGTTGTATTTCTCTATATCGGTTCTTCGTTCCTGTGTATTTGTTCCTGCTTTCTTCTATTACATTGCAAGTTTCGTCGGTCATCCATTTTTTGGTTTTACTTTCCTTTTGCTTTGTTGTATCACTTGTTCTTTGGTGGTTAATAGAGTTGTTTTGAGGCTTAGCCACATTTCTTGTGGATTTGACTGTCTTGAGGTATCTCAATCTGTTATTAGGTTTTGCTTCAATTTTTGTTTCATTCATATTCATATTAATAACGCCAATATCAATAATAAAAAAAAATAAAGTTCTTATTTAGAAAATGAAAGTTGATGATGACCCTTTGAAAGCGAAACGTCGGATTGCAAACTGAATACCACCATTGGATAGAGCGGAAAAAGTGGCAATGCAAAAGTGCAATTCAATTTGAACTCCGTTCTTAAATAAGCCCGGGGAAAAGATAAAACGATTCTTACTACGACCGTGCGTTTTTACCCACTTTCCCGCACGCATTTCAGTTTTGAAAGTGTCGCTTTCCCACACTAGTGAGGGAAAGTGATTTTTTTCCCGCACTAGTGCGCGAACATAAAAATGTCAATTTTAACATTACATTTCATTGATTTTTTGATCAATTCACATAACAATTAAATTAAGCTGTGTCAGATGGTTTGGCACGGTAACCAAAGATTTGCTATGACAACCAAGGACCAAGGTATATCATCAAGACGTCAAAGTTTTAAGTCGAAGCGTCGTCGAAGTGACAGATTCTGAATTTGTTAAGTTATTTTTAATGGATTCGCCGGACGAACAGCTCCCAGAAGCTATTTTGAAGGCCGCAGATGAGGTCAATTCAGACCTCATCATCATCATCATCATCAATCAGCCCTTGACGTCCACTGCTGGACATGGACCTCCCTCATGGTTTTCCATTGTGGTCTGTCTTGACCCGCCTGAATCCAATTGGTTTCAATTCTCTTTAGGTGCGCTTCCCCTGTTCCGCCTATCAGCGCGCGGTCTCCACTCCAGCAATCTTTTCGTCCACCTGTCGTCCCCCATTCTGGCCACGTGACCGGCCCGGTACCATTTTGATGTCGCTATTTTCTCGATAATGTCTGTCACCCCGGTCCTCTGTCGCAGGTTCTGGTTCGTAACGTGGTCTCTCAAACTTAGACCGAGCATTGATCTCTCCATTTTTCGTTGTGCCACTGTAAGCTTCCTTGCTGATGACATCGTTAGGGTTAAGGTCTCCGCTCCATATGTGAGTACCGGCAGGATACACTGGTCGAACACTTTTCTCTTTAGGCAGATGGGAAGATCGCTTTTGAAGACCTGTTTTAATTTTCCGTAGGCTGCCCATCCAAGGTTGATTCTTCTATGTAATTCGCATGTCTGATTGTCCTTTGATATTCGTACTTCGTGGCCCAGGTATATATATTTCTCAACCATTTTAAGTGTGGTGTTTTCGATACTTATGACCTCACTCATAACAAGATTTGTGATGATCTTAGCCTTGGAGAAGTTCATTTTCAGTCCAACATCAGAGCATGCTTCTTCCAATTCGTGGAGCATTTGTTGCGCTTCTCCTAGATTGTCGGTTGTCAGGACGATGTCATCTGCGAAGAAGATGACTGAGTACGACCGTGTATGTTTATACCCCTAGTCTCCCAATCGAGTTTCTTGAAAGCGTATTCTAGGACTGTTATGAATAGTTTAGGAGACATGGTGTCCCCCTGTCTCACTCCTCTTCCGACTTTGATGCAGTTGCTGTTATCACGTAATTTGACCGACATGGTAGCGTTCTTGTATATATTATAGATCAGTTTTAAGTATCTATAGTCCACTCAACATTCTCTTAGGGCTTCCATTATTGCCTTCAATTCGATCCTGTCAAATTCCTTATGGAAGTCTATAAACAGGAGGACTAGTGGCCTATTGTATTCAACGGTTTTCTCGATGAGGGACTTAATACTCTGGAGTTGGTCATTAGTTCCGAAACCCGATTGGAAACCGGCTTGCTTTCTTGGTTGGTAGTTCTCAACTTTGTTCTCTAGTCTTGATGTTAGGATTCTGGTGAACAGTTTGTATAGATGGCTAAGGAGAGTTATAGGGCGGTAATTTTCCAGGTTTGCTTTATCTCCCTTTTTATGAAGCAAGATGGTTAACGCTTCATGGCACTTCTCTGGAATAGTGCTCTCCTGCAGGCAAAGGTTAAAGAGTGTTTGTAATTTATTTAGCAAGAGAGAGCCCCCCGCTTTAATTGCTTCTGCAACCACTTCATCCCCTCCAGGTGCTCTGTTGTTTTTCATTTTTGACAAGGCTCCTTTAATTTTCTCGATGGTGATTTCTGGCATCTCTTCGGATCCCTGGTTTACGACACCTCTCTCTTGTGTTAGTGTAATGGGATTCAGAGGTTCTTTTGTTTAATTCGTAATAGAAATTTTCGACAATGCCCAGAATTTCCTGTCGGTTTGAAGTGATATTACCCTGCTTGTTTTTTAGTTTGGTTATTTCAGTTTTGCCTTCGGTAAGATGGGTATGCAGTACTTTCATGCTTTTATTATTTTTTTTTATTCATAGGATCACGGCTGTATGTTTGAATGTTGAAATAATTAACGGGTATTCAGCCAATAAGGTTTATTGAAAGATGATTTGTTTT
Source organism: Pissodes strobi (assembly GCA_016904865.1). Lineage (NCBI taxonomy): Eukaryota > Metazoa > Arthropoda > Insecta > Coleoptera > Curculionidae > Pissodes > Pissodes strobi. The sequence continues at coordinate 8,987 of JAEQML010073675.1, read as the reverse complement.
GCGTCCAAGCTATTGTTCCTTTAATTTTCTTACTGCGGTAGGTTCTGATGTCCCGTCTGGTTGCTTTGGAGATTTCCTTGTTTTTCGCTTTTAACTCTGAGCTGGTAACATTTCTATTGCTTCTCATCTGGTTGTGTTCGAGTATTAGGTTTTTTGTGGTCTTGCTGATTCTATCTTCTCCATTAGTATTGGTGTGAAATGTCCGTTGGCTTTCCTGTAGGGTTTCGACTATGGCGCTGTTTAGGCTGTTAATATTTGTATCTGAGTAATCACTGTTCTGTAGTCGTTGGTAACATGGATTTCAAAACTCTCGACATCTCGTGGTGTTGTCCATGATTGTTTCTTTATCAATTTAAACCTTTCTCTGTCAAGTTCCATTTGTACTTTGCATCGTACCATTCAATGGTCGCTGTTTGTTCTACAGTTGTTAAGTACTGTTACGTCTTTTACGATTGATAATTTGTCTGAGATTATGAAATCGATCTCGTTACGAGGTACCATCTGTGGCGTTTTTTGTTGAAGAAGCTGTTCATTTGGTACAGGTTATGTTGTAATAGAAAAGCCAGCATAGTTTCCCCCGAGCGTTTCTTCCCTCTGATCCAAACTTGCCCAGGCATGTTTCGGATTTGTCTGGTTTTAGACCGATTTTAGCGTTAAAGTCTCCACATATTATGTTGAGGTGGGTTTTTCTTTCGTTTAGGGCTGCTGTTATATCTTCATAGAATATGTCCACTTCTTCGTCCCTGTGGATGACGTTGGTGCGTAGGCCTGTATGATCTTAATACTATATCTCTTACTAACTTTCAATACTAGGCAGGCTATCCTGGTGGAAAACCTCTTGACCTCTAAAATTTGATTTTGGAGGCGCGTCTGTTAATGAGAAAGCCAATTCCTCCCTCCGACTTGTTATCCTCTCCAGCATAGTGGAAGGAGTGGCCGGATTTCAGTGTTATGAGATTTTCACCTCGTCTTCTGGCTTAGCTAAGTCCGATAACGTCCCATTTGATCCTCTGTGTTTCAATCTCTAACTCTGCCATACTTTCCTCGGACAGAAGCGTTCTTGCGTTTTATGTAATAATGTTAAGTTTTCTTGTGCTTACTGCTTTAATACGTTTTGTTTTAGTGGTAGGTTGTCCTAACGATTTTTTGCCTCCTCCAGAATCCTTGAGGCAGACCCTTGTGGGGGTGTGGGAGTTGGCATTGAATGATCTACCCACCTGTGGTTCACTTCCTCTTGTTTGAAAAATCGTCATAATTATTGTCATAAGGGGTTCTGGCCGTGATTCGCCACGCTGGCCAGACGGGTTGGCGAATGGGTATCACAGCCGCTCCTAACATGGAGAACAGACGCTGTTTGCAGCCGCCCATTCTGGAACAGACGCTGCGTGGGAATCTTCTTAGCTTCACCTTCACCACTTCAGACCTATTACCTAGCAAATCAACAGAAATATATGAAGAGCAATACAACCCATTTTTAAACTGGTGTAAGGAAAATGTTCTGTTCAGTCCGTAGGCGTGAACACATTTGGTAAGATGCCTGCAGAGATCGCTGCCTATTTACGTCTACCTAACCCAGAACGTTACACATGTCACAGTTTCAGACGTTCCTCGGCAACGTTTCTAGCAGATTCAGGTGAAGGGATAACCAACATAAAACGTCTTGGAGGCTGGAAATCAACTGATGTTGCTGAAGGTTACCTGGAGGACTCAGAAGAACAGAATAAAACCATCTCAAATAGAATTCTTTCATATACTAAGACTTGCAACCGATGCCGTCTCCATCGTCATCATCCTCATGCACTTTGCAATCTACGAGTGATACTTTGAGCGGCCATCAACTAAGTACGCTGGACCGGCTATTCTAACTCATTTGCAGAATGCTTCGTGTCGTTGGGGTAACGGCAATCGCGTGCGGGGAAGTATCACTTTCCGCACTTGTTAGGCATCTTATTCCAATATTTCGTTTTTTTCCGGATACTTTCAGAAATATTTTTTTCGAGATTCCCAAACATAGACTCGAATTCGAGCCACCCTGTTCAGTGTTCATATGGACTTTTTTTCATAAAAATACCAGGACATGCTTGCAGGGACGTCATTGGTGGAGCGATACAATAACTTTTCTTACTTAATTATGTAGTTTTATATCCTATTAAGACACACAAAATTGAAAATAATATCTTAAGTACTGTCGAAAAAAATAACGATTTAAACAGCCTGGAGCAAAAATTTTAAGCCGTTTATATTCATATGAACTATTCTTCATAAATTGATATCTTAGCACGTCATAAGGAATACCCCGTATAAAGTGTTCAGTTTACAAGATAGATGGAGAAAGACTTGGGTCATAATGGTATGTATTATATTGCTCTTGTATTGTATGAATTTAAATTAACTAATTAAATTGATTGAAACATCGACTTGAAGTATACAATTTGACTATGCGTCTCTTTGGTGGAAAAATCTCCAAAATGAGTTGTTTTTGGATATAACAAAAATAGGTAGTTTGATTTCACGGTGACATAAGTTTTTTTATTGTTGTTCTCTAGACTACTTTAGCATAGCATTTACATTCACTTTCTATAATATTCTATCCAGTGTCAAATGAATTAAGTAACGTTATTTTTGATACAATTGTGTTAAATTAGAACATCTCGATTTTTGGTGATTTACCTAGGAAAATGTTAGATTTTATAACGCCCTTACTCTTCGACTGAGAAACAAATCTAGATTACCAAAATGATACTAAAACTCTTATGGCGACAAGTGTTCTTACCCTAGATCAAAGTAGAACAAAATTAAAGTAAGAAACATCATCACCAGAACAATCAAAATAGAATTTTAAGTTGCTCATTTCATTTAGGAGGTTTTCGATTACAAAAATTTATATTGAAAATAGCTCATTAATTAATGATTGGCTGATAGAAGGTTTTAAAATTCACAAACATCGTTTTAAAAAATAGGTAGTTGTTACTAAGTTTACAAGGCGTTTTACCTTGAACGAACCGGTATGTATTTCTACAAAAGTTGTAGTTTAAACTCACATTAAACAAGTGGCCAATTCAAGAGAAGAATTAGAACCAGTGGTGTACTATCATTAGGCAATTATTTACACAATTTAAGAGCAATAAATCTATTATGTCATTGACTCATATGCATGAATTTTTCCTGTATCAGCAAAGGTCAAAGTTGTAACTACTTAATGTGGCATTAAACTAAAAACCAAATAAAAATTATAAAATATATGCCTAAATATGCAGAGTGATTCAACCAGTATGGCGTGTAGCATTAAGTCAAAATATCAAAAATATTTCGAATATAACTACATAATATGGTCAGTTAGGATATGTTTGAAATTGAAGAGTCGAAAGCCAAATAACCATAGAAATAATTTTTTAAAGTTCAATAGCAAAAATCGATATCTTGAAAATATTTTTATTTTCCAAAAAGTTGTACTTTTATCCCCTTTTACACTTAATATTTTAATTTATGAGAATAATAAATAAATTAAAAAAAAAACTTATTTATAAGAATTCAAGTAAAATCAATGACAAACTCCGATCCTAGTTATCATCAGCAATATTATATTTCGATGTAGAAGTGGGGTTTTTCAAATTTTTTATTATTTTATTTGCAGTTTCTTTTTTCTTGTGTGCTCTTTATAAAAATCGTGGTGCCTGATATTCCATACGAGATTGCAAATTCTTTAAGTTTTATTTACAGATTTTTTCATTTAATGTACATAAAATGACTCCGAAATTTTGGAATTTTTGAAATAAGACATTTGTCTGATAGTCCAAACTTTTATTTTTGATGTCGTTTCTAGGATCACCGATTTAGAATGTGAAAATGAATATAACTTTTATTTTACTTTTTCAAATCTAAAGGACCCATCACACTCCATGTAGGGAGGGTATAGTTGTGTAGCTTTGATAGTAGCATCATGAAAAAGTTTGTATATAATTTATTCTTGTTTTGAGCCCTCACTATAGGCGATCACTCTTTATAGGGTCATTTCACATCAAACCAACCAAAATAAAACGAAGTATGGCAGATCACCTCGCCGATTTTGATAATTTTTTGTACAGTTATTCGACCCATCTAGTAGATGAAAAATCCCAAATTTCAAATTTTCTGACAAGTAGTTCTGTTTTAATTGATCTGAAAATCAAAAAAAGACCATTTTCCCTAAACATATACTAAGAGAAATCGAGATATCTTAAGAACTACTTACACTAGAGCAGTGAGTTACCACTCGATATAAGTGTTTCAAAAAAAAATCACATTTTTCAAAAAGGTAGGTTAAGTGGGGTAAAAATGAGACACTTTTTGAAACTTTATTTTTTTATGTGTTACAATCTTTTAAACAAATCGATAAAATTTTATAAGAGGTAAATGACAAGTAAACTATTGACAACTTAAAATCAGACAAAAATTACCTTTAGAAAACTGGAAAAAAAATAAAAACTGTCTCATATTTGTCCCAGAAAAAGTCTAAAAATGAGACATGCCAGGTTAATTATGACACAACGATAAATTGCATGCTTAAACAGTGGGTCCTCTAGACCCAAAATGAGACAGTGGGTCCTCTAGAGCCAAAATGAGACAGTGGGGGTAAAAATAAGACACTATTTTTTTTATTACAAACAATAAAAAAGTACAAAAATATTAACTAATTGAAAAATACATACAAACAGTTAACACACGTACAGTAGTAGAATAATGGTATCTTGAATAGAAGCATTTATAACAATTAACGAACTAAATATCTGTCAAAATCAATTGGAAAGGCACACATTTCTGCCGTTCTAGAAGTTCCTCCAAGTGGATCTGAGGGTGGTAACTACATTACTTGGCATCTTGCATTTGTATTTGAAATCTAAAAATAGTAAAAATAATGTCTCATATTTAAACCCCTGTTCTCATTTTTACCTCCGTGTGTGTCTCAAAGTCATCCCTCCAAAATAAAACGAAGTCATTCGGAGACGGGTCATCTTTAGCTGAACGCGTCCGACAAATCTACCAAGTCACAGGATAAAAGTTCGAATGCCAGATTTAAATTGCAAATGATGCATTAGATTTTGTAATTTCAATTTTGACCGGATTTATTACTGAAAAGTGAGATAAATTATAGAGATGATATCTTTACAACTGTTACCATATATTTACAGCAAAAAAATATCGAAATTATATCATTTTACAATTTTATTTGAGTGTCATTTTTCACCCAAATATTGCGTGTTTAATTTTTATCCCCCTTGACCCTATTTTTTTTTTCAAAAAGATATATTATTTTTGTCAATATTTTAGCATGATATTCATCAAATTTCCAGATGGAGGAATGATGGGTTTCATTGGGAAAAAAATATTAACAATTTGAAAACAGCAAAAATTACAAAAAAGTGTATTATTTTAAACGCCATTTTTTAGAGTTTACTGAGGTGTTTACAAAGTTTGGTTAATTGTTAACTTTCTTTCGTGTTTTTAAAATAAAGCCTAAACAAAACCTAACCATCCTTAAAGTAAAGCCTAAACAAAAGCATAATCCTCCTCCACATTCCCATGGTTAAGGCGCGCCTGTTAAGTAGGAATTTCAACAAGTTTCTGCTTCAAAAAAATAGCAAACATTGAAATTTTGTGTCTTGTTGATTTTTTTTCTAGAAAGAGGTTGGGGGGAGGGAATGTGGAGGCGGATGGGTGGTAGGATGGTTAGGTTTTTGTTTAGGCTTCCCTTTAAAAACACGAAAGGAAGTAAACAATTAACCAAACTTTTTAAACACCTCGGTAAACTCTGAAAATTGGTGTTTAAAATTAAAAAAAAAACACCTGTAATTTATGCTATGTTTTCAAATTGTTAATATTTTTTCCCCATGAACTCATCATTTCTTCATTCCGAAATTTGGTAAATATCTTGTTAAAATATTGACAAAAATAATATAACTTTTTGAAAAAAAAATATAAAAAAATACTTTTTGAAAAATTAAAAAAAAAATTTAACACGTCCCTCATTCGAAAGGTATTCTCAGAACCTCTTAAACGAGATCTGCTCACTGCTCTAGTGTAAGTAGTTCTTAAGATATTTCGATTTCTCTTAGTATATGTTCAGGAAAAATTGTCACTTCTTGATTTTCAAAAATAAATTTAAAAAAAATTCTTTTCAGAAAAATTTGAAATTTGGGATTTTTCAGCTACTAGATGGGTAGAATGATTGTACCAAAAATTGTCAAAATCGGAGGTCACCTGCCAAACTTTTGATTGATTTGAGATGAAATGACCCTATAGTAGGTTGAAGGTATTTAGGACTCAGACCGGACAGGCAGATATACATAGGTATGTGCTTCATTCTTCAAAACCTATAAGCGTACAGCTGTCAATAATGACGTTGGTCAAAGCCTATAACGAGGTCTCACAAAAAAAGACGAGTTACAAGTTCGTGTGTATCCTTTCTATTCCAATGAATTCTGCGCTTCTATTTATATGATGTTTCTACTAGATGGCTCTAAATATATTAAAATTCATTTATATCCTTCTTAAACCACTATATATGTACATTATCTTCAATGAGACGCACTTATCTAATGAAATTTTTATTCTAACCAGCAATTTTAATTTAATTGTTTTAGTCAAGAAGGGTGCGTCCTACCAGAAAAAAACGAGACCGTTTTTATGTAGAATTGACCAGGCTAATTGAAAAAATATCCACAGTGGCGTTCCACTTTTTACTACTAAAATTACTAACATATACCAAAATTGAAAATAATATCTAAAGCACTTTCGGAGATATTAAATAATAACGATTAAAAAAAAATTAACATCTGCAGCAAAATATTTAAGCTGTATTATATTTCAGCACGCTATTAAAGAACACCCTGTATATTATATTATAGTTAAAGCCTCAAACCGGTGAAAGTTCAAAATAGATAGTATAAACTCTGGTTGGTTTTTGTCATAAAGTTTTTAAGTTATCTCTGGTTCGTGTTGAGTTTTAGGCCCTAGTCCTGAAAACTACTTAAAACGAACCATTTGTTTTAGAGTTTCACCAGTCAAGTAAGTGAGCAAACTTCAGATTTAACTCTAACACATAAACAATTTAATTATTAGAATAACTTTTATATGCTTCTTAGATTTTGTAATTAATTGTCATTTTATTCAAAATATTTTCCAAACTTTAAAGCCTATGTAAAACTGGATTCTAGAATTGGTGTCTCGTTTCATTGACTACAGTTAGATATGACTTGCATTTCTACTCGGAACTTAAATAGATATCCAGTCTTTATCCTCGTAATCAATCAGTCAATTTCAGAAAAATGCTCTAAGGTGTCCGAATAAACCTCTTTACAAGAAAATGTTATTATCTTTGGAATTTTAAATAAAACCCACTGGTTTGAAGCTCATGCATGATTATCAGGAGGTACTATTATTTAATTATTTCCTGAACATTTTGGTTTGACCTAGTATGTACTGTAGGTGCGATTTTTATAAAAATGTTCTCTATATCCAAGTAGATATTTACTAAGTTGTAATCGGAAAAGCTCCCCTTTTTAAAATGCATATCATTACAATGCTCGTCTCGTGCATCGTTTCCTTTTTGAAGTATTCTTTATGTTGTTAAGTTTTAAAAATTTTATTAATTGTATTATTTTAATTTTTAAGTGAATGGTTGTGGATGGAGTTTTTAAAACTGTAAGTAAATGATGAAAAAAACAGAGATCATATCTCTGGAACAAATTGCAGTTACGACAGCACCAGAAGTAAAACAATTAACGTTCCATGCCATCGTTTTTACTTCCAAACCTGATATGTTTATTAATCAATTTAAATAAATGTAACACTATGTTAAAGTTTAGATGCTTTGTCCCTTTTTAAGAATCAATTTTTCTGGCAATAATATAAATATTCGAAAATTATTGTCGATAATAGATTAAATTTCTGGCATTGAATTGTTATTACCTTGATATTGGACATGCTTCTGGGCTGTTTTTTTTTAAATTTTCATATGTAACGACATCACGGTAGTGAAAAATATACATAATTAAAGTAGACTGTTGTAGTATTTTTTTGTTTATAAGTGTATCAAAGGCTTTTAGTTGTAGTATTTTATTGTTTTTGTTGTTGTATGTAGAATAAAAGTATTATAAAGTGGACGATACATTTTCTTTGCGATAACAACTTTCTAGACCCCCTTTGTATTTTGATTATATACTGGCTTAGTTTACACGGTAACAGAACTTCAGTGTGTTATTTAGCAGTATCTTTGTCAGTTTCAACGAGACTCTCACTATCTTGGCTCGCTTCAGTCGAGTTCGATACCGGTATGTGTATGTACATTTCCGTGTTCATTTAAAGACAGCAGCGCAGTCTTGAAATAAACACGGAAACTTAGAGCAATATTTGGCGTCAAACACGTGTTGATTTCGAGGTGCTGAGCATTGCATAAGGCATGGATTTGTATCCAAATATGCAGACCAGGGTTACCAATTAGTCATTTTTGGTCCTGAGTGTGGGTTGGCCGATGGTTCTCCGGGTAGAGGATAAATTTCCCGAAGAACAATAAAATATGTATTCTACTTTGCGAAATACATATACATATGGGTATATACTGAGACCAAAAGTATCATTAAAAATATTAAATCTCTCAGAGCGTTAATACCATTAAATTTCTCTATAAGCGAGAATTCGTATTCTTCCAGGAGCGGAGAAGGCCGAGGAGGTAAATTCATATTCTACTAAGAGCGCAGAATGCCTTGGAGGTAAATTTTAACTGGGAAATTTTCCCGCCAAAGGTATCATTAAAAATACTAAACTTCTCTATAAGCGAAAATTCATATTCTACTAGAAGCGCAGAAGGCCGTGGAGGTAAATTTTAACTGGGAAATTATCCGACAAAAGTATCATTTATAATATTAAATTTCTCTATAAGCGAAGTTCATTTCTACCAGGACGCAGAAGGCCGAGGAGGTAAATTTTAACTCGGAAATTTTCCCGCCAAA